>JAEMHR010000131.1:0-14901 GCA_016490725.1 Amphichorda felina
TGGAAACCGCCCTCGACATCTCCGATTTTGTCCCTAGGAACCCCAGCGCCCGGGCACAGCTCTGGGCCCGCCTCATGCTCACCTGCAGCTCCTCACTGCGATGGCCTAGTGGGTCCTGCCACTCGTGCTTTTTCAGCTCGTCCGACGACTCGATGTGGAAGACGCACGACTTGGTGAAGGCACGGATCAGGAGCACCGTCCAGGGCTCTGTCAGCAGCGGGCTCTCGCTCACCGCAAAGTGCAGGCCGGGGAGCTGCTCCTCCAGCTGACTCACACTGCCCATCTCCTGGGGTGTGCTAATCTCCGCGAAGTCTGCGAGCTCAGTGGCGCTGGAGTGCCTGATGCGCATGATCATGTTGGTGTTAAGGCGCTCAGCCTTGCCCTGCTCCAGGCCGAGGCAGTTCTCGTCAACTAATTCGACAAGGTCGGCCAGCGTCAGGCAGGCAAGATGCCAGTGGATCCCGATGCACAGAAACCAGCCCTTGATGCGTGCTGGGACTGTGTCGTAGTTCTTGACCAGGTCGCGGAAGAAGGACCCGTGTGTCCTGCCCCAGTAGCGGTATATTGAGGTCGCTGATTGGATGATCTCCTCGATGGCCTGGCCGTGCTCCTCTTTTCTCAGGGCGTTCTGCAGGTATGAGACGTAGCGGAAGAGAAGTACCTTGATGGAAGTTGATCTGGCAACCGCCCTAGTTGCCTCTGAGTAGGGACATGGCCAATGTAACGGCGAAGGTTGCTCTGTATTCTCCTGCGCGTACAAGTCGAGTTCCCATCGTCGACTCAATATCCGTGTACTCGTGGGCTTCCTCTTCACTATCTGTGCAGAATCATGCTCGCATTCCTCATCGGGAACAACCACCGGGCGGTGATGCACAGACGACGAGACCGTGTCAATCATAACGGCCAACCAGTACAGGAGGCCAAACGTGCGCCTCTCCTCGATGCCGCCGCGGGGAAACCCATCGCCTTCTCCCGTCTTGTGGCCGAGTCGCACCGCCTCTCGGGTGCTCGCCTCCTGTGCCTCGAACCTATACTTCAACGAGTGGATCTTGCGCGCCGCCCGCTCTGCGAAGATTGGGGGCCCTCCTGCATTGATGATATTCAGAGCCTGCTTCAAGAAGGACGCCATGAATTCTCCGTCATCGTCGCTAGATCCCGGCCCACGGGAAAACTGTGTTGGGTACCTTTCGGCGGTCCAGGGCTTTTGCGTCAGCCCAAAAATCAGCTCGGCATAGACCACCCGAAAGCACTCCACGTCCGACACCTCCTGGAGAGCCCTCCGCGCCTGGTCCCATACTGAGTACTGGAGGGTCTGCTCGAACTCGTCCTCGTCGCCGCTAAACTCGCTCTCCGACCTGCTGTCGTGCCACGATTCCGGATCTAGCCTTTCCTGGCGTCGGGTGCCCTGCGCCCACTGCGTCGCAAAAGCCATGATCGCCAGGTCGAGCGTCCTAGACGCGGCCCGGCTCTCGGATCGCGTAAGCTGAATCGTCCCCGTTGCGTGCGCGACCCGGTCGAGCTGTTTGACGCGGCGGTACATTCGATTCGACCAGGCGACGCCCCATTCTTGCTGTACATGCGTTCCGGGGCTGCTGCTGCTGAGCTGCTGGTGGGCGAGGACAATGTCCTGTGACCGGCGACTTTGCATCTTGTATGGGCAAGTGTCCTCTGCCAGCCAGCAGCCGAGGTTGTTCTCCAGCACGTCGTGGTATATGCGCAGGAGGCCGTCTGAGATGAGGTTCCTGTTCGAGGTGGCCATGGCGGAATGGGCTGCCGCAAAGGGAGACAGGGACATGCTACAGCTGGTGTCCCGCCAGTGATTAGAATCTCGGCGTTCCCTGGGGTCGCTGGAGGGCCTTCGTCTCTTATGGCGATGGGAGGCTATGGAGGACGTGGAGCCACTCGGCATGGAATAGGATTCGGGTGCATGGAAGCTGGCGGTCTGGGTGTCGAGATGGGAGAGGGTTGAAGTGTACGAGTAGTCCGTCACGGCTGGGAGGGGGAAACAGTCGAGACCGGTGTTTGGGATCTGTCCTGGAGGCCCTTGGGGTATGAACTCCCAGTTCTCGAGGCATGGGTTCGTGTTGTTGTTTGGAGCAGTCAGCCCGTGAAAGCCTGGATCAACAATCGAGTCGCTGGAGGAAGCGGCATCTGTCCCTTGAGGCATGCCAAGTGGCGTCTCCCAGGCAAACGGATCATGAGTCTGGGTCGGATTGTGGAATAGATGCACCAAGGCATCCGACTCACCGCCACCCATGGTCAGGGGAGCAGGTAATTCGGGCTTTGGATCCCTATGGATCTCGATTCTCTGGCGCTTCCCGGTCGGCTCCTCAGGCGGACTCTCGTTGCATGGCGTGACTGCCAGGTTCTGGTCGTCGCCAGACTGGGACTGGGTCCAGTGGGGATTCAGACTGCATTCCTTCTTTGTCCTCGCGCAGTAGGAGCATGGAAGGATGATGCCAGGGCCTTTGCTCAGGGCGCAGGTTAGCTGGCCGGTTCGGCTTTAGCTGAGGAGGGCGGGGAAGATTTCACTTGGGTGGCCATTGTGCGTGGACACATGTTGAGCGACGCCAGCGAGACTGCCCTGGCTGGTGCCCTGGCTGGTGCCCTGGCTGGTGCCCTGGCTGGTGCTCTGGCTGGTCGGGCTGCGGTTAATGAGGAAGCCATCGCAGGCCTTCTTGGAGCGGCGACATTGCTCGCAGGAGTGGTTCTGGCGCCGCTTCTCCATTGCCGGGCGGGAGGGGGGTCGGTTGTCGCCAATGTCGTCGGTTGTGTGGAGTGGCTGGATAGGGGTAAAGCGGGTTCAGGCGGTATGTGATACGGAGTACGGATACTAGCGGCGATAACGATGGCCCATGAGTGATTGGGCCAGCTGGTGTGGAGGTTTAAAGAAGGCAAGATGGGGGTTTGAGAACGAAGGAACGAGTGAATGACGTCGGCCCGGGGGAAGGAACCAGGCGCCTCCCTCTCCTCTGGATCCTCACTTCTCCTCCTGCCCGTTCTAATATTATCTCTCACTCAAGGTGCTGACGAGAAAATGCGCTAAGGCAGCTGAAAACGCTAGTCTCAGGTCGCAAGCCTCGCAGGTGAGGGATTGTGATTTGTAGGTACCTATTATCTGCACAGTGGCTGATTTGTGGCCACACCAAGTTAGCAAGTCCCGACCCCTCGCTTATGAGGTCCAATACGGAAGCGCCATCATGCGTCCCCGCGGGGATAGAATACCAGATCCGATGCACACAGGGGAGGAGGCGATCGTAAGGATGTGGCCGAGGGTTAGGGCTTATTGTCCCCAGGTTTGCTTCAACGACGCAGCGTCGCACTGTCGACAAGTCGTTGTCGACAGTCATTGTCGGTTTTTGGTCTTGGATCTCGACCCATGTCCAATTTGGGCACCCTCTCCTAGCCCCTGGGTCGTGGCGCCACTTACGAGTATTACGCACCTGTGGCTGTTCTTGTGCTTAGCAAACCGTGGTTCCGTCGAGCGTAGTGGCCAGCATCCAAGAATAGGTTCGATGCCATACCGGCGAATGTATAAGACGATTCCAGCCAGTGGGACGAGTCCAGTGTATCATTATACTATCGAGGACATTGACGGATCGAGTCCTAAACCTTGGGACCACCTTGGGCCCCCACTGTGAAGCGCCATGGAGAGGGAGGGGCGTCACCAGGCTTGATGCTTTGGAACACCTTGGATGGGGGATGAACGGCAAAATTGTAAAATCAAGGTCTATTATGAGGTAATAACCGGTAATTTGTATCAATGTTTCCTTCAACTAATTGAGATGATGGTGAGTACTTGCCGATGTTGGGCAAGTTCAATGTTCTTTGGGGTTGAGCCTGGGATATTTGTAGTAGTGGAACCCGGGGAAGTGGGACGAACTCGTATTAATGTACTAAAGGCAAACGGGCGCCAAACTGCCAACCGTCTCAAACCGACCCGCCTCTATCGGTTCCGTTGATAATACCCATTATTGGATAGTACATGGCACAGAAGCAAGTATCCGTACTAGTAGTCGTGCCGCGATCCGCTCCGCCGAGACCGGAACCGACTCCGGTTATTCGTCCGGGACGGGATGTCTCGACTGAGTATCCCGTAAAGCCTGGACTGGCTCGACTCCAGTGTCCACTGCCCAACGCAACGACCCCGCCTACCCAGTGGTGCGGGGTTGAAGCTGCGCTCTGGGGCACGACTCCGCTTCATCAGGGACGGAATATGGAGGAGATCCAGTCAAGAGCTGGCGGCTTGGGGTCGCACGATACGGACCCCCTCTCGATTCGTGCCTAATCTATCTCCCCCGAGACACGGTATCCGCACCTACGGCCTATTCGTACGTTCACGCGTCACATGGCCCATTATCGTTGGATCAGTGTCCGCAGTGGCCGCAGAACCCCCCAATGCTGGCACCTCCGTTTGGTCCGGACACATGTTCGCTCCGCACCTTGTTGATTATTAACTTTCCAAGGTCTTAGTACATATATATCAGATCGATATCGGCCTCTTCACCGCCGAGACACTTATACCTCTTACCTAACAGATCAAAGCGTCATTGATTCACATCTACACTTTCATCACATCCATAATGGCCACTGCAGATGTGCAATCGGCGGTCCCCTCACACATGAGGACCGTCCCTGGATCCGTCAACATCCACATTGCCCAGTTCCCTTCTCCGGCCACCGCCGCCCCGGCCACAGACCCGGCCAAGGTTGCAGCTGGTCTGGTCAGCACTTTTAACCAGGCTCTTGAGAAGAACGACTTTGCCACCCTCGCCGGCCTCTTTGTTGAGAATGGCTACTGGCGTGACCATCTCGCCCTGACCTGGGTCTTCCGGACCGCCCGCGGCCCTCCCGCCATCCTTGACTATCTGCAGAGCTCCGCGCGGTCAAGAGATGGCTTCCGGCTCAAGAAGATTGCCGTCGACGACAGCTCGGCCGTCAGGGCGCCGAAGCTGGGCCCTGTAGACGTTGCTGGAGAGGTTGCCGGCGTCCAGTTCTTCATCACCCTCGAGACGGCCATTGGCACTGGATCCGGCATCGTCAAGCTTGCCCAGGAAGGCGGCCAGTGGAGGATCTTCACCCTGTACACCAGGCTTAACGAGATCAGGGGGCATGAAGAAGCCATCAACGGGAGGCGAGGACAGGGCGTCCAGCACGGGGGACGCCCTGGGCGCAAGAACTGGGCAGAGAGGAGGGAGGCCGATGCCAACTTTACGTCTACTGAGCCGACCGTGTTCATCGTTGGTAAGTCACAGACCAATATGGATACAAAGTCAGCCGAACATTCTAAAAATGCTAACACATCTTCTACACAGGCGCCGGACAAGCTGGTCTCACCGCTGGCGCTCGCCTCAAGATGCTGGGCGTCGATACCCTCATCATCGACCAGAACGACCGCGTCGGCGACAACTGGCGCAAGCGGTACCACCAGCTCGTCCTGCACGACCCGGTCTGGTATGACCACTTGCCGTACATGCCCTTCCCGCCGCATTGGCCCGTCTTCACGCCCAAGGACAAGCTGGCCGACTTCTTCGAGGCCTACGCCACGCTGCTCGAGCTCAACGTGTGGATGCGCACCGAGCTTGTCGAGTCCAAGTATGACGCGGCGAGCAAGACGTGGACGGTCAAGGTGCGGCGCACGCGCGCGGACGGCACAAGCGAGGAGCGCACGTTTCACCCGCGGCACGTCATCCAGGCCACGGGCCACTCGGGCAAGAAGAACCAGCCGGCTCTCAAGGGCTTGGAAAATTTCAAGGGGGATCGTCTGTGCCACTCGTCCGAGTTCCCGGGAGCCCGGGAGGATAGCAAGGGTAAGAAGGCCATCGTGGTGGGGTCGTGCAACTCGGCGCACGATATCGCGCAGGACTTTCTCGAAAAGGGGTATGATGTGACAATTGTCCAGCGGTCGAGCACCAATGTGGTCTCATCCAAGGCTATTACCAGCATCACCTTTAAGGGGTCGTATGATGAGGGTGGCCCTCCCGTCGAGGATACCGACATGATGATTCTCGGCATGCCCTCTTCACTTTTGAAGACTGTCCAGATTGCGGTGACCAAGGAGCAGTCCGAGTGCGACAAGGAGATCCTCGAGGGGCTCGCACGCGCGGGGTTCAAGGTCGACAATGGACCCGATGACTCTGGGCTATTCCTGAAGTACATGCAGCGTGGCGGAGGATACTACATTGACGTGGGCGCCTCCAAGCTCATTGCCGATGGCAAGATCAAGGTGAAGCAGGGCCAGGAGATTGACGAGGTTCTCCCGCATGGGCTGCGCTTTGCGGACGGCACGGAGCTTGAGGCTGACGAGATTGTCCTCGCGACGGGGTACCAGAACATGCGGACGCAGACGCGCATCATGTTTGGTGACGACGTGGCCGACAAGGTCGGTGATGTGTGGGGTTTCAACGAGGAGGGCGAGATGCGGACTATCTGGCAGAGGAGTGGGCATCCAGGCTTCTGGTTCCATGGCGGAAACCTTGCCTTCTGCCGATACTATTCGAAGCCCCTGGCCCTGCAGATTAAGGGGCTGGAGATTGGATTGTATGAGGATGGGGAGATTTAAGTGTAGGTGATTGGTATAGTTGGGACGCTAAATTCGCTTCATAATTATATGGCAGAGCGTAAAGAATTATCTATATAATCAATCTTGGCTATAACTCTTGAATTGCTTCGGCTCCTCGTGATAATTCATATTATCTTGCCATTATCTGCACATAAGGCAGATGGATGTATTCAAAAAACCATAACTGTGCTAGTTGATGCCTAGCTCTAGCCTGCTATGTTGTCGTGTAACTGACAAATGGGAATTTCAAAATGGAAGAAGAAGAAACCTATGAAAATACCTCGAGTATAACTATTAAATCATTCGATATCACTATGGTGAGTGGTTGTTTGTTTGTAGGTCGAGTCTAAGGGGATGTCCAGGTGGGGTCTAGACTGTGGGGTGGAAGCTGAGCTGCAGATCTCCAGTGCTTTTGCCTGCACAGCATTTTCCAACTCAGCGTCACCAACGTCACTCCATGGTCCACGACCCAACATGAGGGCGGCACTCGTGCGCCGCTTGGCGATACGCCCACAATTGACCCCAAAGCTTCCATCGAGTCTACGCCTAACTAGAGCACAATGGCGCCTCCAGAGCACCTACAACCACTTTGTCCAACGCGCCACCGACCTCGACTCCCAACCGCCGCCGTCGTCAAGCACCTCTCCCACGCCATTCCGCCTCGCCGTCAAGGATAACATCACTACCTCCGACCTCTCCACACAATGCGCCTCGCGTATCCTTGCCGGCCACCCGTCGCCCTTCGAGGCTACCATCGTTAGCCAGCTGCGCGCCCGCGGCGCCTCCGTCGTGGGCAAGACAAACATGGACGAGTTTGGCATGGGCTCGCACTCGGTCCACTCCGCCCACGGGCCTGTCCGCAATCCTCTAGGCGAGGACCTGTCGCCCGGCGGTAGCTCTGGAGGCAGCGCTGTTGCGGTCAGGGTGGGTGATGCCGACGTCGCTTTGGGCACCGACACGGGCGGCTCTGTCAGGCTGCCTGCGGCGTATACAGGAACTGCCGGCTACAAGCCGAGCTACGGCATGCTGTCTCGGTTTGGTGTTGTTCCATATGCCAATTCGCTTGATACGGTTGGACTGCTGGCGAACAAGATCAAGCCCATTCGCGAGCTCGTCTTTGGGACCGGCCTGGACAAGGAACACGACCCCCAAGATCCTACCTCGCTATCCCTAGAAACACGCCAGCGCTGTGCTAAGGCCTGCCTGATGGCTCTTCCCGACCTGTCACACATCACAGTGGGAATACCGCTCGAATACAATATTGAGGAACTCGATCCTTCCATTAGAGCTGCCTGGACGTCAGCTGCGTCTGCGCTAGCCGAGAAGGGCGTTCGCATTGTACCTGTATCTCTACCCACGACCAGGGAGGCCCTCTGCGCATACTACGTGCTCGCCCCCGCTGAAGCGTCCTCTAATCTCGCCAAATACGATAGCGTGCGCTACGGTGTCCGCGGCGACGAGAGCGACGCCGTCGGCGAGACGCTCTACTCCGAGACGCGAGGCATGGGCTTCGGCGAGGAGGTCAAGCGACGGATCCTGCTCGGAACATACAGCCTCAGCTCCGAGGCCATGGACAACTACTTCATCCAGGCCCAGAAGGTCCGGCGGCTCGTCCAGCGCGACTTTGACCGCGTTTTTCGCCTCGACAACCCCCTCTACGAGCCCGTGCAGTTTGACCTGAGCGACATGGCGGAGACGACCGGCCTGGAGGACAAGCAGGGCCCCGTGCAGGTGGATTTCCTGCTGTGCCCGACGGCGCCGACGTTCCCGCCGCGGCTGAGCGACGTGGAGGGCCAGAGCAGCGTGGATGCGTACATGAATGACGTCTTCACGGTGCCGGCGAGTCTGGCGGGATTGCCAGCGGTGAGTGTACCGGCGAGGACAGAGGATGGGAAGCTACCGGCGGGTATGCAGCTTATTGGGCAGTACTGGGATGATGGCAGGTTATTGAGCATGGCGGAGAAGCTAGAGGAGTTGGTGGCACCATAGATTTATTGTATCATTAGTGTGTCAATATATTGTATAATAATGTACCACAAGAGTTGCTGTCTTGTTGAGCTGCGTCCGCATCTCGTGGCACCCTGGCCGTGCTCGACCGAGACAGCTTCTATTATTGAATGCTACTCTGTTAGGCTTTGTCTCAGAGTTTGCCTGTTGATTTCCAAGTCCGGTTTGGACTAAATTGAGCAGCGGCGCTCTGGTTTGTGGTCTGGGAGGTGTGTCTGTGCGCTCCTGGTTGCGAGGATATCCCGGATACCATCACGCAACCACCCAAATTGTCGGCGCGAAGCCTCTATCGTGGTGCTCCCTAGGGCCGAGTGGCATGGGCTGGTCGTCCTCGACGGACTGTATGCTTGTCTAGATCGTTCGCATCGCTGGCTGTTCAAGGTGATCGGCTTCGCGTTCTCGGTCTTTCGTCACCCTCCACTTCCATCTCCTCCTTGACTTGGACCTCGCCACTCTCCTCACTTCCCTGTCTCTCGCCATTCATCCTGTCGTCGTCGCCACTCTTCTCCTCCTCATCCTCCTCGAGAAGATCCTCTAGATCGCCCAGCGGACTGACCCTCGGCTCCAGTATCTCCAGATCCTCTAGCACCTCACGCTTAGGCATCTTCCACAGACTCGTCGCGCACACGCGGTCCTTTGTCAACAGGTCGTCGACAAACTCGTCCACAAACGTCAGCGACGTGCCCAGCCGGCCCTTCCTGCGCAGCTTGCGCCTGTCCTCGAGGAACGGCTCCAGCGTCTCGTACACGTCCTTGGCGGGCCGCGTCAGGCGCAGGTAGAAGCACGTCAGCGCGCGCAGGTACTTGAAGTGGTCGCCGCCCACGCGCAGGTAGGCGTCGAGGACGGCGTCGCTGGGCGCCAGCTCGAGCAGCTTGAAGGCCAGGCACAGGAAGGGGCTGGGCTTCTGGGAGGCGCCGTGCGTGCCGCCGATGTAGCGCACGTGCTCGACGACGCGGTCGACAATGTCGGCCTCGTTGACCGCGAAGCACTGCTCCTTGTAGAAGTACGAGTCGACGATGCGGTCCTTGACGGCCTTCTCCATGATGGTGGCCGGGTTGAGCCCGTTGGGCGCCAGGGCCGCCGACGTGCCGCGGTCGTCGAGGAAGCGCCGCGCATCGGCCTGGACGGTTTCGGACTGCGCCATTGTGTCGGTTGGTTTTGGTGCTCGGGGGGGTTTCGAGGCGTGTGGTTGGCGACGCTGGGGATGTGGGGTGTGACGTTGAGTCTTGGTGGTTGCATGGAAAAAAAGGCTGTTGGTTTGGGGTGGTTGCTCTGCCAACACTGTCAACATGCCACATGCATTAACCACCCCCAATCGGCCATCATCACTACGCGGTCCTCGCGACATGGAACGTCAGTCCATCATCGAACTTCATTATTTTTATCTAGCATAGCCAAATTTTTGCACCGAAATTACACGGAAAAATGCGCCGAATACTGCTCACGTCGTCCCAAGTGTCTGTCCTCGTCACTGGCCTGGTTGGTAAGTTTCACCCGCCCACCTATTTGCGACACGCAAGCAATTGGAATGCTGACAAGGCTTCCCTACCCAAAGTTGTGTCTTGCACTCTCGCGCTCTTCCTCAGCGGTTACGTTATTCAACAACGCACACTGCGCCAGCTCCGTGCCTCGATCAGGCCCCGCGAGCGCCGGCCACAGCCGCAGACCTACCTGCCCGAGCAGTTCAGAACGACCAAAATCCTCGAGGATGGGACAGTGGTAGAGATCGAGAGCGAGATTGAGCGGGAGAGAAGGGAACAGCAGGAAAGTTCAGACCAACAGGTCATCGAAGTCGCGCCGACCGTAGCGGACGAGGTGCAGCCAGCCAGCCGGGTCGAGGGAGCTGCATCGAAGGAGAAGTTGGCCATGGTGGAGGCTCTTCAGTCGCAGGCGGCACAGAAGTCATGGGGTGTAGAGCACCCTGATCCGCTGGCCAAGAGCAAAGTGCCCATCACAAGGGCAGAGAGGAGGCGGCTGATCAAGGAGGAGATTCAGAGGCTGTCGCAGCCTAACGAGCCGGTCTACTACCAGCGCCGACTGTGGTAGACTTTTGATGAGGATGATTTGTTCTGCGGGAGTTGGGATACACACTGATGGGCGTTCTGGTATTTATCATCTTGATGGGTTGGTGCTAGCTGTGGGATGGGCTTGGCTATCTATTATTGCTGCTGTGAAATGAAGACAATTTGCAAATGATATGTGGAATGATGCCGGTTGCCCCGTTGATTCTCCGTATTGAGTGAGTGCTCTTATAATAGGAGCGATGGGGCGTTGGGATGGGGTTCTCAAGCGACATTTTTGGTTGTTCACATTGATAGGGACCAAGTTCACCATCACGAACCAGACAAACCCCCAAATCAAACAAGCCTTTATGATAATGAAAGACGATCCTGCAGCGTTGGCGGTTGATAATACGATGTTCCCTGACTAGGAAAGGTAAGGTATGTCGAGTGTTTAGCACCGGAACTCTGGAGGCCCCACAAGCCGGAAAACGGACCTCGGGGGACCTCGGGAAATGACCCACCTCCGGTTGCCACGGCTGGTGCAAGCGGTGTAGGCTAGGTTGATATACAAGGCTATGTCTTTTTAGGGTATGCAAACGGTCGCTGATTACTGTGGATCGACTGCGGTGGATTGAGTTTGAGACCGCAAAAGCATATGCCAGTTTTGAAGCGGTTGGTCCAGATGCTCTAGTCTAGGATCGTGTACGTGTGAACAGCCCTGGCCTGTGCTAACTTTGGCATATGAATATTTCATAACAGAAGCTCAATCAATCTTTGAATATCACTCGACACAATCAGAATCCCTTTGAAAACTCAAATAATGACTATGGCATTGCAGACTCAATCTGACCAAATCACATGAGCCTAGTTGTTGGCGCGTTGCAAGTCGATGATGGAGGTAATCTTCCGCAGGCAACTTCTCCTGAATCTCTATCAGTGTCTTTAGAAGGTCTTTTATGCTCTTCGCCTTGAAACTGGCTCACCATAAGCTTGCAAGCTCCTGTTAAGACTCCCCGAGGTTGCGGTTGGTCTTCTGGTGAATCACCGAAACAGCTGCCTTGATCATAAGCGCCTCTCAATAACAGCCGTTCCTGAGCAGACATATTCTTAACTGAGCCACAAAAAGGCCGTCCCTAACAGCCAAATATCTCCCAGAGCGTGCACTAAGATTCCCTGTAACAGCTCCCGGTGTTCCCAGATAGCTGGCGGGAACATCTTCTGTAGATGAGCGATGAATTGTCGCCTCTCCCGGGTTCGGAGCCTTGCTCTGACCTCCACAATTGCACCATGAAGTGTGACAAGATAAAATACAAACAAAGCCCCTCCTTCGCTTCGAAAAAGAAACCCGCACACGAAAAGTGTCCCAACCGCTTGCGCCAGATCTTCCTCGAAATCCATGTTGGGAGGGACTGAAAGAGGGACTGCTCTGGGTTTAATCCACTGGATGAAGGAGAGCAAATGTGTAGAAGATGGAATTGCTTCTCGGATTTTGTAGTTCACCCAGGTTGTTACCACCGTCCCTTGACTCTCTCTGCCAGGGGTGTCGTCGTACCGCCCGTAGATATCGGCATGTATCGACCGCTGTTCTTGAGCGAATCAACGTATTTGCTTATGGGAATGTCGCCATTGCTAATGTAAGATGCTGCCTGCGCGATGGCTAATGGAGGTGGTTCAAGATCTCCTGTACCTTTTCCTTGCCCCGTGGCTATTCTTCGTGACGTAACAAAGCCTGGGGATCATCCATAGTTTTTTTATAGTTCGTGCCTTGGAAATAAAGGAAATGGGCACATCGAACCACGCAGACAATTTCTCGACTGCGTGCTGTGAGAGGAATGTGTCCCATGCTGCGCCGTGGAAGATAAAGGCGAAACCTTTTGGATTTAGAGACCCAAATAGGACACCTGTTTCATCCGCACTGTCCAGTATCGATATCCATTGCCCAGCCTTTGTCCAGCTGAAATATCCTCTCATGATTTCCTTGGCGTTCTTTTTGTGGCTTTGTTGTATAGGAATCTTTTGGAAACATTGAGCACATGCCTTCTGGAGTGAACGCAGTTGATCAGACCACGGATAAGTCTTGTTTCTGTCCTTTACGCGACATGCAAATTGTAGGGAAATTTGGATCTTGAATAAGCCGTTGCTTCCAATTTATGAGACAAACTTGGGTTTTTTTTTTCGAATATAAACTCCTCAAGCAGGGCTGATTCTTCCTCACGGCCGGCAAAGCCCTTGTTCCGAAACAAAGGAATAGAGTATATAGACCCCTATGGAGGTGGAACGGTGAGCTAACAGCAAGTGGTGGCTTAACCAAATGTCTCATCGGAGGCCGCAAACCCGCCCTGCCTATCCCGTACACCAAAATACGCCGCCGAAGGCTGTGTAGCTTTTTTAGGGGAAGGGAGGAGACGGCCTCGACCCATCTCCCAGGCTGGGGCAGAGAGCTCATGCTGCTCAACCCTCACCTGGCTCCACGGCTGCTGCTGCTGCTGCTGATGCTGATGCTGCTGATGCTGATACTGCTGATGCTGATACTGCTGATGCTGATACTGCTGATGCTGATACTGCTGATACTGCTGATGCTGATACTGCTGATACTGCGCCTCCGGCGCCCGTCGAGCGAGCTCGCAGAGCTTTACACGGACCTTGGCATACTCGTCGTCGTTTGGACTGAACTTGACCATGTTTGAATGATCTCGGCTGATAGCACATACATGCTCCTCTTCATCTTCCCACGGGCGGCAATGAGTAGCTGACATCTTCGTAACTAGCATGATACGCTCTCCCGCCAACGTATACTTCCCAGTTACCTCATCCTACCTAGGTCAGTAAACTACACGTGCGTCTAGGAATTAAGGGGATTGAAAAACCTTTTTGAGGGTAGGGGAAGTCATTGTCTCATAGAAGCAAAAAACTTCTCTCTGCCCCTCTAAGCCTAGGGCGTGGCGGAAATCTTGCTGTTGCGTGTTGAGGATCTGTGTGTTGATATGGCTAATCGATTCGATGAGGTATCGATTTGGACCATCCCCCACCAAAGGGATGAGCGCTTTGATTGTCATACCATCGTGGGGAACCCCGAAAAAGACAATTCCGTATACTGCTTGGAGAAGCTTCTGTTTTTCGCGACTGGAAAATTTGGATAGGAAGATAAGGGCCTAGAAAGCAACCTAACGGTTAACATGACACACTCTTCAGTCGAAACAAAAATAAAAGGCGGACCTACCTGCTTGACCATGAGCCCTCCCAAGCTATGGGCAATGAAGACGATTGGACGGATCTTCTTGCCCCTAGGGCCGTCAACCAATGCGAGCAAGCTGCTGTACAGAGATGTTGCCAGATCTTCCATGCTCTGTGCGTTGGCGCTTGAAACTACATGGGATTCGTAGCCGTATATCATGACCCGCGCCATCTTGCTGTCTTGGTCGTCGTTGACAAGATCACGGGGCAAATCGTCTCGCAGCCACATGTAGCCACTTCTTTCGTCTTTGAACGATTCAAATGCGTGGCCACCGAGGTCCGAAATGGCCACCACGCTGGTTCAAAGTATAATTAGTAATTATGCAAATATGCAAGCCAACAATGAATATTTGTTTTGTACTTACTCAACCTGGTGACTGTCATCAGGCGGCGCGAAGAGCGTGGTGACTCCAAGAAAGTCAACATCCAACGTTAAAAACTGGGGCTGATCGTCGAGATTGGACCCCGAAACATTGATATGCGATTGTTTCCCAGGGGAAGGTGTAAGATGGGCAGGAAAGCTGTGGAGGATGACTGTGGCAGTCGATGAGCGCTGGTGGATCTCCTGGGCAAGTGACTTGACAACGACCTTGGCAGACGGCGAGTTTGCGTTCTCTAGCAGGACAAACTCTAATTTCTGCCGATCCCATTGCAGGGGTATTCCAAGCACACGAATCGTCTGAACAACGGAGGCCGTCGCCTTTTCAACGGAAATAGGCGTCTTGGCAGTGGGCACTGGCGTCTTGCCAGCGAAGGCGGGCGTCTTGCCCTTCTGCCTCTTTCTATTACCCATAATGAAGGATCCGAATGTCATTCCGCGGCCTCAAAATTAACAAGAAACGCAAAGAATCACAGCCGTGCGCAGAAAGGAGCAATAGACTGAGTGACTGGAGTGTCAACGAGAGACTAGTGAGGATGAATCGTCCAAACCTAACCGTTTGCAGCTCGAGATGCGATGAGTGTTCTTCTTCTAAGGATGTGGCCAAAGTAAAGGACAAAGGTCGCATTCGGAGCTTTATAATTTGTCTCATCTTAAAAGTCCCCATCATTTGAGGCTCTTTGGGGGCGAAGAGGGGGGGGGGGGGGGGATTGGGG
>JAEMHR010000131.1:14908-75841 GCA_016490725.1 Amphichorda felina
ATTTTTTTTTTTTGGGGGGAATTGGGTATCAATGTAGTGCACTTTACAGATATCATGTGGAAATTAACACATACTCTTGAGCTTCACAGATCTTACGTGTTTCCACTCCTGATTGCGCATCTAGCGCCCAAAATGCAAATTGGGCTTGGGGAAAGGTCATTCAGGGGCTGATTCTTCATGGCCCGACACTCAAGGAGGGTCGCGACGCCCCCTGATCGGGAGAGCGAGCTATTCTCAAGTGCCAGCATTGACGTGGACAATGCACGGTTGCAGAAGCAGCATACCAAGTAATTGTGCCAAATTTGATGTGATTTCGATGTTCAATCTTACCGAGGCAGCTCTGCTCCCTTCCTTGGTGGCTGCCCAACGAAGACTCAACCCGTACACGTATTCCCATCATCCTCCATGCGCCTGTTGCTAAGCTCTGGCCTGATTAACGTGCCCCTGCATAATGTCACCGAAGTCGAATTTTGTATAATATCTACTGGCGCGTCATGGAAGTTTGATGAAACCCTGAGGCTCTGCTAAGGATCACCGGATTGGGATCAGGTCGGGGAGTAAGGTGGCAGGTAGAGCAACTTACCCTTCAAGGCTGCATCTGTCCACACTGCAGGGCGGCTGCTTGACCCCTCTCAACTGCGGCAACCAATATGCCCTTTTGGAATGTGGCAGGGTAAGCGCCTTTGAGGTTTGTTCAACGCGTTTGGCGCATACCCTTTTAGTACATGTGGGTTTGCCCATATACGTAGACAAGCTGACATGGGAGGAACGCCAAAAGCTTGTAGACGTGGACAGCCTGGGAAATCTACGCTGTGGTCTGGGGGCTTTGCCGTAACTTTCTCTCCGGTCAATTCATAAAAGCTAGCGCTCAAATATGTTGGATGCGTTACACCCGCCTCGAGCTTTGAAAGCAAGTCCCCAAGTTCTCTTTACATGTATAAAAGATTAGCCGGGCAAGGGACAGGCAGTATCATAAGACAAGTAATGGTTCATAGACCAGTCTGCGAAACGGCAAAAGCTCCTCGCGATACGGTATCGGATATCGAGGCTCCTTTGAATAGATCAAAGTATTCGGTGGTGGTCGCCCAACGCCGGGAGTCCGGGAGCCCCACAACGGCGACACACGGACCTCCGGAGATGGCCCACCCGGGAGGTTTAAGACCGGGGTTAGGGGCAATCGGTGGTTGCATCTCGAAGGATACAACGATGTGATGCCTCCCGACGTTGAATCTGCACCACTCTCAGAGACATTGGTCATGTTCGTCCGGGGGACACCAGAAACGGCACCCCGAGAGGTGACACCGCTAGTTAAGTGTAAATAATCAGTATAACAGCTCATGGTTTCATCACTGGTACGGCCCAATAATCGCAGCCGCTGACTGCCACTAGATGCCTCGATGAACAGAGGAGGAAACTGTCTTTGAAAGGTCGCCTGGGGGTTGTCTAGGATGAGCTAGCTGTGAAAAGGGGGTTGGATGAAACTCAAAAACATCCCACACTTCACCAAGGAGGGTAGCATATTACGACTTGGCAATGTGAACAGCGAGGTAAAGCCAAGCAACAGTGAAGTTGACGGCGGCAGAGATGGCATGGTGTCGAGAGTGGTTGAGAAAAGAGGCGCCCACGTGACTACGGGCTGGTCACAAAAGAGACGACCATACGGCAGCGGTAACTTGAGACCTTGGAGATCAACAACGTCGGGTCCCCTCCTTGCCTTGACGCCATCTACTAGTGACTCTCTAGTCTCCTAGATAAAGGTACGATCTGGGTGTAGCTCTTCAGTCTATTCATCCCCCACCCGGACTTCTGACACATGCACTGTGCGGCCAGATCGCGTCTGCTACACGTTCTCGACCAGTGGACGGTAATCGTAGGGGCGATCATAAACATACTCATACATGGAAGGCTGTCTAAACATTGAGGTCTTAGGAGACGGAATACGTGCAACAAAAATGTTTGTGACATCGAGATTTGCGGCGACTCTGATCTCGAGCAGGGTATCCGCTCATCAATAATGCAAATGACTGGTTTTATTTCCTACGTACGGCTACTTCTGCTGTGTCAACATCCCTCACTTTGACGATGCCTTCCGGAGTCCTACTAGATACTCGCCACTATATCCGACCCCTTTGCCGGCTTCCTAGTCTGGGGTGCCAGGTAGGCGTAGCAGGGGATCGACCGTTGCAGACGCGGCACAGGTCACCATTTCTTTTCATGCTAGCTTCCGCTTGACACAACGGTCCCCATCACGACGTTGTATTACAGTCTCGACATTGTGGGCCGGAGAGACCATGATGCTACCGTGCTCCTGCTGATCTTGCCCCTTGAGCATGTGAGCCCGGGCATGATGATACGATGAAGAGACAGTCAAGTTGGCTAGAGCTGATTATATAATGGATTGGAAACGTCAATTATTTACCTTCCTTATCAGTCGAAAAACAGATGTCCGCGGTGTTCCTCACAACGCTGTCTTGATGCTGGCACATTCGCCACGGGGTCACATTATTGATTGACATGAGGGATGAAGATGCCGAGACCAATTTTTTGCCCGGTATGGACCGCCTATAACGTTTGGATCTAACATTCTCCCAGGGCAACTATCCTGCCCCTTGCACGAGGCTCCTGCCTCCCGAATATCACCCCATTCCTTCAGATGTTTTGCAACACACCATCCACGACCGGTCAGTTTCCTCGCCACCAGCAACGGCTGCCATTGATGGCGAAGACCCCCCTCCCTCGTATGCTCGCTTAGGAGTGCACCAGCCGATGGGATATTGTACCCGGGATTTTGGAAGGGCCTGGGACATGGGCGGCTCGGACATTAGAGGCGTCGGAGCGGCTGAAGGCCACTGTGCCCTGCCTGAGATTTGGAATCATGTGCGGCGGGCTGCCGACGCCGTCGAGTCTCCCCAGATGCCCCATCACCAACGTCCGACCGTCTGTCCCCTCAGGACACTCGTCGTCACCTGATAGAATCTGGTGAGGCATTACTGCCCGGGTGAGACATACGGCGGGAGCGCAGGACGGACGAGGTTCGTTGGGCGGAGCGAGGAGCAGCATGCAGGATGCATGTGTGTGCAGTGCAGGTGGTGCAGATGCGACGCCTCACCGTTGGAGTGCCGTTGAAGAAAACGCATACCTAATACATTGATGTATGTTGGTGGCTCAGGGGGCCCGCGGCAGGCAGCCCAGGCTGGATGAACAGTGTGTCTGTCTGATGTGTCCTGCGAACACTACTAGACCGGGTGCTAAAAAAAAAGAAGATACCGTATGCATGTTGGTGCGCGCCTGCAGCTTGCATAATCCCACCCATCCATTTATGCATAATGTTGCTAAAAGCGTGAGGTATGACTGAGGGGTGCTTCTCGAAGTCGGGCTGGGGATCTTGATTTCGCGAGGCCCATCGCAATGGCTGGGATCCATGACGGAGGCCACGTTGTAATCTGATTATGCTCCGCCCCAATCAGGCACCGTAGGGCGGCCTCGGAGCTAAAAACACCCTGGAGATGGAGGCTGTGGGGTGAGGTGGTGGTGATGAAGATTTCAGACGAGGGAGGTATGGATTATGGGGTGTTATTGGCCAGGGTGTACGAGCTGACTGGCTGTGTACCTATATCCAGGTTTTCTCTGCGATCCCTTGGCCCGGAAAGCGAGCAAAGTAGGGTTACTAGCATTGAGAAATTTGAGGTATTGCTGCCTGGGGACTGGTTGGCAGTCGGCAACCCCGTAGTGGTATTATTATAGTATTACTCTGTAGTATTACTTGTGGTGGATTGTACCACTACTACGGAGTAGCTAAAGGCTTGATATCCTTGGATCCATGCGCCCAGCTTTGGGCGGATATTGCGTCAAGCAACCAATCAGAAGGCCGAGATGTCGTTTTCTCGTTGGTTGCGCCTGGGTGTCGCGATGGGCAAGGGCACAGCCGGATCTTGGCAGCTGGCTGTGCGGATTATGGATTATGGATTATGGATACACTGGAGCCGGGCATTTTGCCCATGTCCAGCTGTGGGTGAGTGGATGGTGATGTTAGGTTAGATCACATCATTCTATGGCGTGGGTCACGCCGGTCTGAATTCCCCAGCGGACGGCAGTTGACCGGTGGACTGGTCGGACTTTTCTCTGGCCTCATTGGGCTGGTTGGGCTGGTTGGCCTCATTGGACTGGCTGGACGCGTTGAACTGGTTGGACTGGTTGGCCTTGTTGGCCCTGTTGACTCGACCACTCGACGTTGTGGCCTACGCTAGCAGGGCGCCACAGACGAACTAGAGGGCCATCCTTGTTCCCCCGCGCAGCCTATCGCGGTACACCTTTTGGTCGTCGAGTCCCGCCAAGCTGGCGATACCCTGGAGATCGTCAGCCCACCGACGACAAATCATAGGGCAGCGCATGCCTCCGAAAGGGCTCTATTGATCGAGTCGTGCCATGCTAGGCGTACTCCGTGCTCCATCCTCGGTACATCAAGGTCAACCACTCGCACTCGCTCACACCTGCCTGCTCGTACATCGTATATAGCAGGAACTGACTATTATCGGCGTAGGCCCGATGGAGTCTCGGTGGGCTTCGCCCGCATTGGCGTGCTAGCATGTCTCACCATGGCCAGCACCATCACAGTCAAATTGCCTACTTGGTCTACGACGTCGTCGACATGTATCCCAATTCTGCTCTTGTCTCAGCTGGCGCAGTACCTGGATGCCCATATCCGGCCCATCACACGAGTACCTGGCCATCCGCACCGCCCAGCCCGACAGGGGAGCGCCGGCAGACCGGTCTCCGGGCAGGGCGATGATGCATTGCGGTGACATGACAGCATATCCGTACATGACCAGATCTCCAGAGTGCCCCACCAGAGGGGCATGGCATTCAGCTGCCATCAGGTGCCAAGCGCAAGAATAGAACCCTCCTGTTGGTCGCTGGGAGTATGGAGATCTATGGGCTGCGTACTCGCAGGCACTCGCAGGCACTCGCAGGCACTCGCAGGCACTGGGCAGTGCCAATTCAGGCTGAGCTATTTTAACGTGCCGCCGCGCAGGAGTGGCAGAGGCTCGATTACCTATCATTTGTGACAAGATCGGCATGGTCTCGCCACGGGCCGCATGACTCCATTCTTGCCTGGTCGCTGCCAAACTGGTGGCCCGTGGGCATGATGGGGTCCTCTGGGAAACCCAGATTTGCCCAGATTGATATCGCGGGAGGACCCGATTCGTTCACGGCGCCTGCTAACGACTGTTGAGGGGCCAGTGGCAAAGACAACAAGGCACCACAACATTTTGAGATGACCTTCACCGCGATGGGATGCCCAATGGGGGAGGATAGTAGACAGCTACGGATTAAACACTGGCTCAGGGTATCAAGAAAAGAAAGGCCGACAATGCTCGGAAGAGACATCATCGCGACCGAGAAATGGGGTCATGCACCGGGCAGCATGGGAATTTGTCGACGATCAATACCACCATGCATGCAGTCACATGGATTGCTGCATACATGGACTAAGGTATGTAGGTACGGTAGGTACGGTAGGTAGGTACGGACTCACCTTGCTGTGCCATCGATGGTATCCCAGGGCTGGGCTGGGCTGTTGCCAGTGAGGATACTTCGGACAGGTTTCCAGTTTGGGTCGTAAGAATATTATGCTGTCGAGATAGCCGCAACATGTCTCGAATATCAGGAACCCAACGGGATAGTGCAGAGATCATGAGATCCGGGGCTAGGCAATCGTCAGATGATCAGTGGTAAATGGTGGGGTGAGTGTATGAGTCTATCTTGCCCAGGGGCGAGGCTCCGGGACCCCAAGTGCTGACTACGCCGTTCGGCCGCACCGAACGTCGTCTCTTCTTCTCCTTCGGCGGTATTATACATGGTACAGATCCCGGTCTTTGTCGGAAGGGGGGTGATGCCAAGACGGTGCCCAACGCCCCTCTTTGCTCGACCCTCGGCCGGCGCAAACGGACAGTCTGAACACCCAGCCATGTGCGTCAACTGCGCAACGCCCGCGGGCCATGATGCCAGACTCCACAGTTCCCACTCACACGTTCTTGTCTTGGCGTAGACACTTCTCTCCGCGTGCCTGGCACGCTACCTGCACTGATCTGCACAGGGTAAGCCTGCAGGGGACGAAGGTCTCGGTACGTGTGCCTGGACGACCAGTGCAAGTTGGTGGTGGGCAGCCCGGATGATGCGCCTGACTACATGTACGTACATGTACACAGGAACATACAACACTGTCTATCTCCTGGATCATCTCAGATTCTCCGTCTTATGACTGAGAGTGTCTCCCTTTTTTTTCCGGCCTATCCTTACCCCCCGAACTTGTCCAGCTCGCGAAACTCAGCTTCTCTGTCTTGTGACTGAGAAACACTGCTTTCTTCCTACTAGCCATCCTTACTCTCCAAGTTCCTTCAGCTCTAGTCAACCTCTACATACCAAAAGCATTCATCATGTCGTTCCATAAAGTCAACAACTACAGTTTCCAATGGACTTCACAACACATGCCCAAGGAGCAGACAGATGCCCTGAAATATGAGTACGACGAACTCGGCAGCCAAGTTGTCAACAAGCTCCAAGAGATTGCCCAAAAGAACAAGGCCACCTCAGAGGGCGCCAACGGACCTCCCCAATGCCCCTTCAATGACCTCTATGCACTGCTCCGCGACCACCATACCGAGGACGAGACTCTTTCCCGGTTCTGGCACGAGACTCATACCGTCCCTGAGTGGGTGGACTGGGAGCAGATCAGGCGTGGCCAGAACTTCTTCTACCGCTATGCTCCCGGGAACCTCATGGGCTTCGGCCTGCAAGCTTTCATGGGGGAGAACACAGTTGCGCCGGGCGTCTCGGAGGTGTTGCTCCGCACAGGAGGGTTCTCCACGCGCACGCTGCTCCGGAGACTGCTCGAGACCTTCCAGCTCATCCTCCAGGTGACCGACTCGCTCGAGTCGGTGCAGCCAGGGGGCGAGGGCCACAGGACCATCATCCGCGTGCGGCTGCTCCATTCCAGCGTCCGCGAGCGCATCATGAAGATCGAGAGGGCCCGCGGGAACTACTTTGACATGGAGACGCTCGGCGTCCCCATCAGCACGGTTGGGTCCATCCACTCCATCACCACCTTCTGCTGCAACCATTCGTGGATGCAGCTCCCCTTCATGGGCATCCACCCCACGGAGCAGGAGACGGCCGACTACATCGCCCTGTTCCGGTACGTCGCCCACGTAATCGGGACGCCCACAGAGCACGTGGAGACGCCCGCGAGGGCCAAGGCCACCATGGAGAGCATGCTGGTCAACGAGTACCGCCTCAACGACACGTCCTACACTGTCTCGCACAACCTCATCCAGTGCCTGACGGACCTACCGCCCTTCAACGTCTCGGCCGGCTTCATCGAGGCCGGCAGCCGCGTCTTCAACGGGCACGAGTTCTGCGACAAGATCCGCCTCGGTCGCCCGGGGCTTTACTCATACGCCTGCTTCAGGGGCTTCTGCTGGCTGGTCCGCGGCCTGGCGCTCCTGCAGCACAACGTGCCCGCGTTCGACGCCCTGGTGACGGGCTTCTTCAAGAGGAGCCTCCACGAGGGCGTCATCCACAGCAAGGGGGGCCTGGCGGGGGGCTCGAAGCTCGAGTTCAAGCACATTCCGCAGGCGGGCAAGCTGGTCGGCAGGGAGGACCACGGCAGGTTGCCGCCTCGTGCGTCTCTCCTTGCGAGGCCCGTGGAGGCATTCTTGTTTGGAGTCTTTCTATTTGGGTGTCTTCTGCTGCCCGTCGTATTCACATTGGTCCTGTGGGCGTTGTCTTCCTTGTACGGGGCCGTGGAGCACAACCAACGGGTTGCGATGAACTGGGTGCACTGGTCTGTCTAATTCTGTCTAATTCTGTTGTAAAATTTCCCGAGTTTTCTATCTAGCGAGTATATGGAATTAGAAATTGTGTGATACCGAGAATAAGTTCAGACTGAAATAAACCATGAAAAAAATAAAAACCTTAAAAAAAAACTCGCATGATGCATTTCGATCCGGACGAGTGGAAATCGGTGATGCGGCGCAGGACGCGCTTACACCGTCCGCATATGGAGTTGTTGCACGACTCACGAGCTGCGGATCTTGGGGGCATAAGCGGCTGCTCGTACAGATTAGGTGCTGTCAGCAATCCGCCTTGCGCAGATCTCATGATGGGAAACATGGTACTACGTGGGCAAAGGCTAGCGAGAAGACAAGGGTGTCGATGGAGAATGGCTATCCGATCGATGAGGATCCTGGCTGCGAGCTGAGTGCGCCAAGGGGGCCCCCGGTGATCCCCAGCGCTCCCCAGCGATCCCCACTCGCGCGATGACATTATTACTCCATGTACAAGCAAGGTGGCATCTGATTGGGATAAATGCCGCTTGTACCGGTACAAGAGACCCCTGGTCCCTGGGCGGCTGTGGCGTCCACGGTTGAAGGGGCCCAGGCAACGCCGATTTGCATGGTTGCAGACTTGCAGGGCGTCTGCATGGAGCACCGCCGCCAATGTGCACGCACACACCACCAGTTCAGTTCAATCGGGATCTGGAACTCTGGAACTGCCCACAGATGGCCCAACGGGAGCCAACGGGAGCCAACGGGGGCCAACGCGGGCATCCAACGGGCCCCGGTGGCCAGCTGACGCTGCCTCCACGACGGTCGCCGACCATGGAATACATGTTAGCGCACCTGTCAGAGCTGCAGGGTTTTTTACCAAGATGGGGAATCCTCCCCTCCACGAGCTTACCCATGAGGCCCAGCCCTGGCACCAGCTCGCATCGTTCGTGCCCCGTATTTCTGGTCTTGCCGGTCTTACGGCCGTTCCAACTAGTCCTCTCGTGTCTCAGATACCCATGGGATGAAGTCATGCCTTCGGACAAAGTCACTTCGGGGAGGTGATTGAGGTGATTGAGCCCATCCCAACGCCCCGTTCACTAATCACTTAAGTACGCGTATGGTGCACTGGTGCACTGCTGTACTATCAACTTCGACCAGCGCTCTCCTCCCCGCCAAGGCCCTGAGTCCTCGACCTCTTCTTATATGCCTGATCCGTGTCTGCATGGTCGTGGCCTTCTTCCCGTCTTGCTTTTCCATACCCAAGTCTCAACCTACTGCAGTAGTCATGCATTCGTCCAACGGCAATACCACCGCTGCCGCCCAGGCCACCTCAGAGGCGGCCACCAAGACACATATGGACAAAGTTCCAGTCCAACTTCCCAACTTGTTCCAGTCGTTTCTCAAGGACGCCCCGCCTGTCAATCCTCATTATGAAGAGGTTAGGCCCGAGTCAGAGCAATGGCTCACCAGGTAACACTCCAAAATGTCTATCCCTTCCACCTCAGCCTCATCGTACTGACATGTCCAAGCTTCTGCTCCCTCTCCCCGGCTATGCAGATGAAGCTGCAGAAGCTCGACTTCTCCTACTTCTGTGCCATCATGGCGCCCAAGGCGCCCCGGGACGAATACCGCACCATCTGTGACTGGGGAAACTGGGTAAGTGTGCTCCTATACTCCCATCCAGAGACCGCTCGCTATAGGGTCCAACGCTAACCTGGGGGCATGTGTAAAGGTCTTTCCCTACGACGACAGTAAGTCATATCTGAAATCTGTCTCTGGAGACCCATGGGGAAGACTAGCTAACATGTCTCAGTGTTTGATGGCGGAGACCTCGGCGGTGAACTGAGCGACGATCCTGTCGAATCTAGGCGCGTCGTCGAAGGTCTTCTGGAGCCTTTCTTCAACCCAGAGGCGCCCATGGAGGGGAGGATGCGCATCGTGGAAGCCCACGATGATGTGGCCAAGCGTGTCTTTTCGGTAAGAAGACCCACCCAAATCGCTCATGATCCATCCTTTGGAAATACCTTGCTAACAGGACTGTCAGACATGCGCACCAGGTAGCTACTGCAAACATTGTCATACTTTGATTGTTCTGGATACTAACGTGCTTCCAGGTGTGAAGAGGCGTTTTCTCCACCGCATGGACCTGTATAGCAAGGGCGTCTTGACACATCTCGATGACCACTTTGACGGCCGCAGGCCAACTCCTGAGGAGATGATCGAGACTCGTCGTGACTCTGCCGGCTCTGGGCCACTGTACCACCTCGTCGAGTATGGTCACAGCCTCAATGTCCCCGAAAGCGTATTCAAGGACCCAATCATTCGGGAACTCGAGAACCTGGGTATGGAGATGGTCTCCATGTGAGTTCACCCCCTGACTGAGAATCCAAGAAAACCTATCTAACACCTCCTAGCACAAATGACATGGTGTCGTATCCCAAAGAAGAGGTGAGACAAAGCACACTTATACACCTCTTTTCTGTCTTTTTTTTTTTTTTTTTTTTGGTACTGACTCTCGCCTAGGCTGATGGATACACTGGGAACGTCATCTCAGCCTGCCGCATGGACGGCATGACTGCACAGGAAGCCTTCCAGTACGTCGGAGGCCTTCTTGAAGACCGGTATCGTCGCTGGGAGGCCGCAGAGGCCCATGTCCCACTGTGGGGAGGCGAGACCGACGAGCAGGTTGCCCAGTACATCGAGGGCATCAAGTCGGTTGTGCGAGCCAATCTCTACTGGAGGTGAGTAACTTTCTCGGCGGTCAATTGCAGATTAGATACAGTGTGGGCTGACATTTCCAAAGCTTCCGATCCAAGCGGTACCTGGGGCAGGACCCCGAGGAAGTCCGACGAACGGGAACACTCTACGTTCTGGAGAATCCTTCCTACCTTGACGAGAGCGCTTCCGAAGATGGCTCTATTGCTGCTCGTGAAGTTGAGAAGAAGCCCCAGTCAGCCCCAGGACGGGAGACATTGGAGCAGGCAGTCAGGCGGGTTGTCAGTGCTATCCACTGTTGGTTTTCTAGTTTCATCATCTAGTCCTATTGTCGCGTTTCTTTTGTTGCGATACTGGGCCGGCCGCCAATATCTCACTGTGTATACACATGTACCTGTACGATTTCATTATATATCAGCATAAATTCTTATTGATACCTCAGCTTGGGTTACTGATAACGGTTCGCACCCATACTTACTGGCCTTGTCTATATTACCTGCCTGAAACCATAACAAAATACCACCCTCAACTTAACCATCTGACCACCATTCAACAGGTGCTCTACTGCCATTTGAAAAGTCCGCTCTCACCGAGTATGCCTTCGCAAATGAACGTAAAGAGGCTGTTTTTTTTTTTTAAAAAAAAAAAACTTAGAAGACGTAAAATTATTGTAGGCATAGCCGGGCTACTTATAAGGTGGGGCAGTTTGTCCGAGGTAGAAAATATAGGTATAATCCCCCGGTAAATATCCAATACTTTCCGCTATTCAATCTCGCGACAGTATATAATACAATGGCTGCATTAGTTTAGGCGCCCCCTCCAGCAGAATTAGCCCGAATAAAGTTCTGGAACTCTTCCATATTCCGCGTCTGGACATATACAGAACCAGGCCCAGTGAACCTGCACACCAGTCCCTCGCCTGTCTTGAGCCCAGCCATGGTGCCCCCGCCGGCCTTCTCGATTTTATAGTCGCAGCTCCAGGCTACTAGGTGGCCATTGTCTACAATGTGCTGCTCCCCGGGTTGAAGCTTTCAAAGGGTTAGCAGAGTTTGCATGCTAGGGAATTTGAAATAGCAACTTACATCGATGCGATCTACGGCGCCAAAGCTCGTCAGCCACATGATACCCTGGCCCACGACGTTGTAGACGAACAACGATTCGCCCGAGAACATGGCCTTGCCGAGCCCTTGAGACTTGGTCTCTCTCAGGACGTCGGGGGTGCAGGCGAGGAACGCGTCCCTGCCGATAGTCCATTGCTGGCGGCCGTCGATGTGCAGCGTGATGATATCGCCAAACAGTGTCGGGCCCAGTGCCACGCGCCCCGGCCCGGCGTAGGTCGACTCGGCCATGTCGCCGCCGCTGAAGAGCTTCTTCATCGAGAACTTGACCTTGCCCGTCAGCTGCACAGAGCCCGACATGTGGATCATGGCGCCCGACTTGGAGCGCACATTGGCGCCCTGGTCCAGAGTGACGCTGAGCACGGCGTTGGTGTCGCGATGTGTGATCACGTAGCTCCCGCCGCTGAATGAGCCACCGTCGCCAATCGAGGGCTGCGCAGGTTGCGCGTATTGCTGCGGCTGATGCTGGGGATGCCCACCTGGCGGAGGAGCATAGCCATACTGCTGCTGTTGGGGCGGCTGCCCGTATGGCTGCTGGTACGACATGGTGCGAGAAGTTCAATTTTGGGGGGCCCAAGGTATTAGACAAGTGTCGAGGTGCAAACGTCCCTGTCTATGCTGGATAAGGGGGAGCGCTCTCTTATGCAGTCTCGACTTCAACTGCAAGTGAACCCCTTTACCCCCTTGACTCTTGATGCCTCCGTGATGCAAGGCCCTCGACACCGCCTTTGCAACATGCTGGCCTCTCACCAACCTAGACGAATCAAATGATTCGAGTCTGTCTTGTCCAATAGTTCCGCCGGATTTGTGAAGCCGCAGAAGTGGATTAAGCTTACTACCCCGCTAGGGCTGAAACTGAAGATGGGGCCTCGGCCTGGATTCAAGTCAGCCCAACGGGGATACTGAGGCCTCCATGCGTTCGTCGCCTTTGATGGGATTGGGTGGTGAGCATGGCTATGCTAGAAAGGGCGTAGCTGTATGCAGATTCCCGAGCCATGAAAAATAACCCCCAAAAGACATCGCCTCCGGTGGGCGAAGCCGTTGTCCATCATGCACCCCCACTCTCCGAACTTCCAAGCTGCCAATGGGAGTGTCTACCTACTCATGCGCATCTTGCTCAGATAGCCAGCGCATTGGCTACTACGCAAAACAATGGTTACTAGCCAATGATCTATCTGCACGTGGGAAAACGGTGCAGAACCCACATCTATGAAGCCAGTACCCGATATACCCAAGAACGCAACCACCCGCAGAAACTCATGGTTCCGCACACGTCGCACTGCCTGGCCTGTGCCCTACCACCGGAGGCTTATTCGCGAGGGCATATGAAATTTCGCTTTTTGCTGTGAATTTTACCATTACCTTTGTGCGGGAAGTCTATCGAATGACACCGTGACGCTGAGGGTTCCAACCACAGGTTGGTGCACACGTTCACAACAATTCCAAGAAGTCAGTAAGCGAGATCCTGCCATCATGGGCAGTACCTTTGTAATTTAAAAGCATAAAATATCCATATGTATATATGTATATATATATGAATACTCCTAGTAAGGAAACTCTTGTCCAACCAACTTCTCACTTAGCTGCCACAGCCGTTCGGCTTCAAGGGTGCTGGTAGCCCATGGCCTCACAGTGTCCACAAGCGGATCGGCCACATGGCAGTCGATGAGATATGCCCCATTATTGGCTGCTCAATAGTGAATTAGTATTCTTCACGTTGAGATGAATGAGAAGACTTCGTGGTTGCACGGAGGACATACGCTTGATGCTGGGATCAAAGGCTGCATATATGTGGGTTGCGGTCCCTCTCTCCAGCGACTTTGCATTGAACTCATTCCATCCTTCCACGTTACCTAGTGACTTGTCGGCGATTTCTTAGGAAGAGTCAGTCAAGCTGCATTTGATAGGGGATTTATATGATTTGGGATCATACTCAATTCGTTTAACTCGACGCTCCAGTCCATATGGCTGCCAAGGTTGGTCCAGATAACGCCCGGATGAAGGCTGAACGCCTGAAGGTTATGTTTCATTCCGATCTTCTGGGCTAGAGAGATGGCAAATAGCATGTTTGCTGTCTTGCTCTGGCCATAGGCGTACCACCGGTTATAGGTCTTGCCCTCCTGCGTTTTTCTGTTAGTGAAATTGGTCTCTGTTTCTCGAGGCCGATTGACCTACATCAAAGTTGTAGTCATTGAATCTGAAGGGATTTAAACGATGACCATCGCTACTGACAACCACAATCCTTGGTTCCGCTGCAGCCAGGAGTTTCTTCATGATTAAATTCGTGAAGAGGAAAGGGCCTAGATGGTTTGTAGCTAGATGTGACTCGACTCCGTCCGGAGAGAGTTTATAATCCACCCCCATGATGCCTGCATTGTTGACAAGGACGTCAATGGATGGAATATCATTCCATGAGTTGACTTGTGCAGCTGCATTGCGCACGCTCTCAAAGGAGCCCAGGTCAACCTGGAGTATGCTGACTTTGATCCCTGGGTGGGCGGCGGTGATTGCCTCCTCAATTTGGGAGAGCTTCTCGGCGTTACGGCCAGCCAAGATGAGCCGGCTTGGCTTAGCCTTGGCGATCGACTCAACAAAGAAACCCCCCAGGGAGCCCGGAGACACGCCAGTAATCAGGATGACCTTACTATTGATCAGAGAATCATAATCGGCGACGAGCTCGTCTGTGGTGGTATGGATATTGTACGGAGCTGGCATGATGCGACGACGGTGCGAATATCGAGAATGTTGAGAATGTCAAGATTACCGAGAACAAAGGGGCAATAATTAAGACAATAAAAGTAACTCGAGAGAAAGGGTAGGCGAATTTCTAGCTATAGAAAAAGAGCTGTAGAAGAGATTATGTAGCCTCCTCCCATCCCTCTCTTGCGTTTATATATTTAATCCGATAGCTCACACGGATAATTTGTAAGCTATGGAAATTATATAATCCAAACCGCACTTGGCGTGGAAACATTTGCCGAATTACGTATTTGCCTTTACTACCTACCTATGTAGAAATATGGTCATGTATACCCCTGCTATCTCTACTGTGCAAACCGGAAATATCGGTGTTAGGAGATAATTCGGCCACGCGACTACATATCGTAATAGGCCTGCCTGGAGTTACGCAGATTTTTCCCCATCGCGATAACCCAACCATGCCTATTTTGCAAGGGCAGCCTGATTATTAAAGACGAATGCCGAGTTCTAGAAACCCAGAGAAGAAGTGCGTGTCCAAGTGGGGGCTGGGGAGAATACGATAAAATCGTCAACTCTTACGCACGGACGAGCTGCCATGGCATCGCCTAGGTCATGTCTTACGTGAATATAGGGCTCTAGTGGATTTCGGAAACACCAAATTGACTATCACTCGCCACTTCCGTTTAGAGCATGGCACCGTGCCTGGTTATTGCTTATCTCGTCGATAGCGTCCAACCCGATGTCTTGCTCCTAAGGTTAAGCGGAGTAAAAGTATATAAGATAATCGCTGATGATATATTAACGATATTATCAAGTTATGAAAGATCTATGGCCCGGCTCAGATGGTACCAGGATGGCTACGTAAACGGATTTCTAGACCGATATAAAATCAAGTACCGGATAGAGTTATAGCAGTTTCCATGGAACCATTATAATGGATAAAGCTAAGCGCATAATCAAGTTATCCCGAGAGGTGTATATTTATAGGGTGGCTTATTATTCTAAAGTAATTTTGTCTAAGCTCCCTAGCACGCCGATGAATGAGACGAAGCTACGGGCGAGCAGGCACGCTGAGGCGAAATAAACCCCCTTCATCAGGATGACGACAGCAGTGTACCATTTGTAGCTATATAATATCAGCAAGAGCAGAGTAAAGTCCGCTAGGTTCCAACAGGAGAATATGATAGCGGATGGCCTGACAAATAGCCTGTCAAACCAGCAACATCGGGAGCTCGTTACGATTATGAAGATCGAAGATCTTCATAATCAACTGGATATCAACCGTCGAATGGGTCCAGCTGAAAGACGTGATCAAGCCCGCTGCTAGGGCTGAACCAACAGAAGTGGATATGGCCAGGCTACAACACTAGAAATATAGGCAACAAAGCGCTGAGGAAGGAGCGACAATGACTTAACTAAGAGCCTCGATTGGGTATTGATCTGCAGCCATCTCAAGTGAGGCTATGCATTTCTGTTTCTGCACTTTCAGACCACGGTACATACATGAGGTATGCAGGCCGACTGAGAGGCAACCAAAGCCGACCGCAATGACCTCCTCGTTCCCTAATGATTGTTTATCAATCCTCTTCTGCCCGCATATATCATCAAGCTTGAGGTCCCAACTGCGCCGTCGACGGATCTGGGCTCATTTGCTTCCAGAGGGATAAAGACTCCAATGGGGCGCATAGATTGGGCAAGAAAAATGGAGAGCTGCGAATGAACCTTACATGGAAGATTGACCGAGGGTAAAGTGGCCTTAATTCTAGTGTTGACCGCTCTCAACGGGTAAGCTAATGATAGACTGACAAATCCTTTGAAAGGCTAACACATAGCTTTAAACAGTGTTCTAGACCGAAGAGATCTGGCAGAGACTAAGGTCAATATGGCCACCTTCTATCGAGGCTCCAAGACTCAGTTTGGCCACCAAGGACCCTCTATACGCCAAGAAATTGAGGGTGACATTGAAGTCGACTCGGTGGAAAACCAAACAGCGAAGTCTTTGGCCACGGATGTTCCATTTGTGATGGGCAGATTTCTCAACGATGATCCCGAACAAGAATACAACGACGATGCCCTTTCTGGGGTGGCTGACGACCAGGGCTGTCACACCATTGATCACACCAGCCAGCCTCCTGGAAGCTGGTCGGAATCAGGTTTCAAACGCGTGAAAGCGATCCTCTCGAGGGATGAAGACTTCTCCGGCCCGACCACCGAAGGGTTCAGTACTCTCCATTACTATGCCTTCCATAATGATGCCGAAATGGCCGATTTTCTTCTAAGCTATGGCGCCGATATTGATGCGAAGGATAGTCAGTCAAGGAGTCCCTTCATGCTAGCTGTCGCCTGCAATGCTTTCAAGGTCGCAGTGGTCTTTTCGAGTCATGGATGCCAGATTGGCGATGCAACTCGCGAGCTCGCTCAGACAGTTCCTCGAGTAAAAGACGGGACGATATCACAAAAGTACCTATTCTCCCTCAAGCTGCGTCTTAGCGTGAGGGATCGAGGTACATTGCTTCAGTCTGCGATCTTTTCTGGTGACTTCTAGACTCTCGAATTATTTTTGCGAAGTGGTTTCGAGGCAGATGGACGCGATCATGTGGGTAAGCCGAGTCGCATATCCCCCTAGCTTTCACTAGAGAATGTTGACTGGAGCTCAACTAGGATTGCCATTGTTATTCTTTGCGCTAATGCATGAAAGGATCTCGGCTATAGATCTACTTGCAAAGTCTGGTGCCAATGTCAATGAATCAGTTTCAACAGCAGTGTTCAAAGGCTCAGATCTAAGTCTTCCTAGACTGCACGATTGGATTGCGATAGAGGGCGGTGTGTTGCCTCTGGGAGTGGCCACGCGGGTCTTCAACTGTGTCAACATGACGAGACTCCTGCTGGACCTAGGAGCAGATCCGAATATCCGAAAACATACACCAAACGGTGGGTCTTGCTCCGACTATTCATGCGCGACAGTTTAACCCGATATCCTCAGGTGAATCAATCCTATCTTTTCTTTGCGTTCCACATCATCTTGCTGTTAGAAGAACTGATACGCAGGGATGCAAATGTAGCCCTACCTAGCGCCGGGGGATGAGCTTGATATTCTAGGCCACCAATTACGGTAACAGGCCACTTTTGAAGCTCCTCATTGCGAGAGGCGGTGACATCAAAGCTCGACGCAAGGATGGCGGTGGAGATCTGTTGATGAATGCGGTATTCAACCAGAATGACAGCCTTGTCAGGGTACTTCTGGACGCTGGGGCAGACTTGGGGGCAAGATGCCTCGCAGGGGAGACACCGTTGATTCTTGCGGTGGAGATGCAAGACTTGAGGGTTATTGAGAGACTTCTCGGGGCTGGGGTGGACGCGGAGGCAAAGGGCAGCCAGGGACAAACGCCAGAGTCTGTGGCGAAGTCCATTGGAGACGGGAGAATCACGGAATTGCTTCGTAGGGCGCGAGATGGCGGCAACTGAGGACAGCTGCCAGCATGGTCAGAGGAAGGGTGACTATGCCCGGTAGAAAGCCGAGCGCTGGGGACGCCCGATCCACCTGGACGGGTGCGGCGCTGCTTTGTGTTGTAAGCTTGAAACAAGCGTGTGTGGGCTTTCTGGCCCGGTGTCCCCCGGGGCCTACCGGCCCACTCCGGGAGCAACCTAGGACTCCCCGGGTCCTCCGAGAAGCCTATGGCCCCGTTCCATGAGGCCGTGACCCTGTCTGTGAAGCGTGAACCCTGTCGGTGGCCCCCGTCTCTGTAACCCTGTCGGTGGGCAAGCGGGGTTTGGCTCATGTAGATTGGTACCATCAGATAATAACGGACGACCCCTTAGGGCCTGTCCTCCCCCTCGAGGGGCCAAGAGATCCCTTTCCCTCCCGCTGTCACACATCCTCAGGTCGCAGAATGCGCACACTGCATCCTGCACAACCAAAATAATACGCGAAAAAAAAAAAAGAAACTTCCACTACCACGAATCACGATGGCGACGACGGCCGAACACGGCATCGCCCCCTTGCCTCCGGCCGACGACACTTCCCCCGTGGTCCCCGGAGCCCAACTAGAGGCCGAAGTGGGTGCACCGGTGTCCGTGTTTTTGGTGTGCGAGATGCTGACCGTGTTCGTTTGCTTCCAAGGACGATTTAGACGATGTCGCTGACGACGACTCCTCGTATGATGCTGTAAGTCCTGCACGTCATCGTCCCATGGCGCTTAATTAAACACGAAATCCGCCCCGTCGGGTCCTCCTCACGCCCCATCCTCCAGTTCCTCAACCAGCTTCCTCGACAATCCATTATTGACATTTATTGACCCCATGTTTGGCACCGCCTCTAGGCAACCATCCAGTCCGAGACAACCTCGCTAGCCTCTTCCATCGCCAAGTTCCGCCACGAGAATGGCCGTCGCTACCACGCCTACAAGGATGGAGGTGAGATGTGCCGTCTTTGCTGTTCCACTGTCGCCCAGCCCCTGTCGATTAACGCCATGTGCTGACGCCTGTCCCAACCTCAGCGTACAATTACCCCAACGACGAGGTAATATTAGATCCTGCTTGATTTAGCCTACGGAGAATCAACTAAAACTAATCCTTCAATCCAGGTTGAACAGGAGCGACTGGGTAAATGAATATCACCCCGTGTCCGTCTGGAAGTGTGCTCACATTGGAGTATGCAGACCTCCAGCACAATCTCCTAGACATGACCTTTAGAGGAAGACTCTTCACTTGCCCTGCCGGAAAGGACAAGCCTCTTCACAGGGTGCTGGATATTGGCACTGGTACTGGAATCTGGGCCATGGACTTTGGCAAGTCTACCAAGGAAGCTTAGTGTCTAACGGCAACAGGAGGCTAACCGTGCACTCTTAGCTGATGAGCATCCTGAAACCGAGGTTAACTCCATCATCCAACCCCAAATCTCGGTTATTGGAATCTGACTCTCCATGCCCAGGTTGTTGGCGTTGATTTGTCCCCAATCCAGCCAGCCTTGTCAGTGGATTTCTCGATCAACATTGCCCTCGAATTCGAGCTGACGTGCCGTAATTGCCCAGCGTTCCGCCAAATGTCCAATTCTTTGTCGACGATGTCGAGTCGGAGTGGGCCTACGTCTCCAAGTTTGATCTGATCTACACCCGCATGATGACGGGCTCGCTCAGCAACTGGCCCCAGTTCATCAAGGAGGCCTACGAGTAAGGCCCGCCCACAGCCTTGGCCGTCTCTGGTTTGTATTTCGCTGACAGCCAACCTCCTATAGCAACCTCAACCCCGGGGGCTGGATCGAGTTTGTTGATATCGGGTACATAGCGTGCGACGACGGCTCTCTGCCCGCTGATTCTGCTCTCCAGAAGTGGACGTGGTACATTGACGACGCCGCGGTCATGGTTAGCCGTCCCATGAACGCTTCCAAGTCTCACCCAAAGAACCTCCAGGACGCTGGTTTCATCAACGTACAAGAAACGCGCTACAAGTGGCCCACCAACCAGTGGCCCAAGGATCCGCACTTCAAGGAGCTAGGTTTGTCTGCGCCAACTTGTGTTCTCTGCGCTCTTCCGAGACCATTGGGCTGACGGACCGGGAATGGCAGGGCGATGGACTAACGAAAACATGGGGGGTGGGCTGCAGGCCATCTCCATGGCCCTGTTGACACGGGTGCTGGGCTGGTCGACAGAGCAGGTGGAGGTCTTTCTCGCCAAGGTCCGCGCGGATATTCACAACCAGTCCTATCATGCATATTGGCCCATGTAAGTGCACACACACACGCCGGCCATGCCCATCAATACTCACACGCTCAGCATCGTCATATACGCGCAGAAGCCAGAGCACGTTCCTCCTCAATCTCCCTCGGGCAGCGAAAGAAGCAGCCAGGGCGGGGTTGCTGGGGAGTAGAGGTCATTGATGGCCGCATACGTATTCCATTCTTCGGTTGGGCATGCACAGAGGCAAATGAGACCTCCATACCATGCTGCTTTATTGTCGCTCTTCGGGCAAATCAGTCGCCCACCAAGGCGTGGGTGGTACGGTGCTTCCAGCGTTCAGTGCGCCAAGGATGCGCGTGAGGCGAACAGGGGCATCTCCGCATACGGATACGATAGCAGGTACAGAGTACTATGTACGTAGTAGCAGGGGATAGACGGAGGTGTCGGTGAGCATCGAATGGCAGCACGCCGATATACTCACCGCATCCTGGCCGACCCGTGTCATCTGTCTCAAGCAGTTGTCTCACCTCGCCCACCAATTTCAGATAATATCGTAACGCATGGAGCATCCTTCACTGCATGGAGGTTCGGTTCGGTTCCCACAGGCGCGGCTCAGTGAGCTTAATATGCGGGGGTGAAGTGCCAGATACACGGAATGGCACATGGCCAGCAGGTCAGCAGCCAAGCAGGCTGGAACCTGCAGACGCGCTAGAAAAGGCAAGTGGCCCAATAATGGCCCAATAATGGCCCAAGCATGATCCAACTATTACCCTATCGTCGGCGGCAAACGCATCCCCAACGGCGCGGGCATCCGATAGTCTCAGCGTGCACCGCAGCACACCGATTCCCCCGAGACCCCGACTCTCCCCCCGCAGCGGGATGCTGACGCTGTGACGGCCGATGGTCGGAACGTTCGTTTCTGGGCCTTGGACTGACCTCAACCACTTACGTGTAGTTCCTGTGCCTCTGTCATTCTACTGGCAAGCTGAAAATCCCCAAAGATGGATGCCCAGTCGCGGCAGCGTGTCTCGAAGCGCTCGTCTTACGCGTTAGTACAGATTACCCGCCAGCCACATCACCCGGAGCGCCGGATGCATGCCATACTCACAAGTCTCTGGTCCAGGTGCTCGCGATGCAGGAGGCACAAGATCAAGTGCTCGGGGCATCATCCATGCGAAAGGTGCACTCAGCGCCGACAGGCTTGCATCTTCGATGACCGGGACTACAAGGTCATGGTAACACGAGGGTTTGGCTCGACTATCCCATTGACCAGGTCCAGCTTCTGACCATAATTTGCATCGGCAGGTACCTGGCCGATCTGATGGAGAAAATTGCACAATTGGAGAATAACCAGGCAACAGATGGCGCTGGGAAGAATTTGGGACACGTCCACCGTGAGGTTGGAGTAGACATGGCGATAGACGCCCAGATGTCTACTAGTATCCAAGAAGGCCCCGATTTTGAGCATTTCCAGCCCACGGAGCGCAGCCCGGATCAAGACGATGGGCATTCCCTATCTGGAGACACGCTCGACGTTGGGGACCCAGAGGTGACGAATCCCCTCACAGCAACGCCGTCTCGATATCTGTCTGCGTCCGATGGAAAGGCCTGTAAGTCCCATTCAATCCCACGGCCGCAGCCACTGGCCACATTCTGCTGACCCAGATACAAGTCTACCTTGGAACCTCGTCCAATTGGTCCTTCTCGCGCCGGGTTCTCACTGCTACTCATAATCACATCCGTCAATCACCCCTTCCAACCGAAAGCCTCCTCTTCGATGGCTACGCCTACCGCCTCAACCTCGACGGCCTGGGCTCGCCGGCCTTTGACACGCGGTCCATCCCCAGCATCGACCACGCCATCTACCTCTTCAACGCGGTCAAGTTCCACTGCTGTCAACTCTTCCATCTCTTCGAGGAGGACGAGTTCATGGCTAACCTGCACAGCTTCTACGCCAAGTTTGAGCACCGCCAGCTGGACGAGTCCGGGCTCTGGTACATCCAGTTCCTGCTCGTCCTGGCCTTTGGGAAGAGCCTCGTCCAGCGCAAGACTGACGCCGAGAGGCCGCCTGGTGCCCACTTCTTCCTCAGGGCGGTCCAGCTCCTGCCGGATCCTGTGACCCTTGGGAGGGAGTCTGTCTTGTCGTCGGAGATCCTCTGCGGCATGGCCTGGTATTACCAGGCGCTGGACTTTCGACACGCATCCCACAATCTTGTACGCCCCCCTCCCACGGGCCCTAAATCCATAAACACTGTGTGTTGAGTGTCAGGGCTGACGAATTCCCCCAGATCGGCCAGGCCAAGAGCGTGGCGATGAATTACGGCATGCACACCGACATGTCCGTCGCAGACCTAGGAGAGAAGCTCGTGTCCAGGTGTCGGAAGATTTGGTGGACAGTCTACGTTATGGACAGCCAGATGACGTCCTTGATGGGGCTTCCGCAGTTGCTATCGTACGAGGCCATCAGCTGCCAGCTGCCGACGCATCCAGGGTCTACGCAGCGCACGGGTGCTTGCGCTATGCAAATTAAGCTCACGCAGATACTTTCCGATATCAGCACGAGTATGTTTCCGGGATGCCCCTGATAGTCATTGTCGTCTGCTGACCAGGCTGATGGTGAACAGCCATATATGGTGCCAAGGGCCAGTTGAACAGAGACTTTGTAACAAGCACTAGGGCCGTGTTGGAGAGTATCGCCAGCGTGGCCGACGAGCTCAGCTCAAAGTTCCCGCTCTACACGGACGACAAGTTCCATGGGATTTCGAGGCTGGTTGCGCAGTTGCATCTCCTCTACTACCAGGTCAGATCCCTACCATCACCACAACCTGTTGAAACCCACTTCCAGCACTAACAACCAGGGCAGTGCATGATCTTGGCAACTCGACCACTGCTTCTCTGTTGTCTGATGAAGATATTCGAGACACCCTCTGAGGCTGATGCGCGGATTGCTTCGCCCAAGGTGCGCAAGCTGATGCAGATGTGCGTCGAGTCAGCACAGCAGATTGTCAACATTCTCGACTGCCTGCGCGCTCAGGATCTCTTAGGCAAGCTGAATCCTGACTTTTTTCTACCTTTCAATAAGCTAATTCTCCATTCAAGAGACATTTCTCCCTCTAGATCTCGACCCTCTCTTCTCTGCCACCGTCGTCCTCCTCCTGGCCCGCGCCGTCGACGCACGTTTCGTCGACGCGGAACCGCAGTGGTTTGCAAAGTCGACCGCCATAGTGGAAGAGATGATATCTAGTGGGAACCAGATTGCAGTGTTCCGCAAGGCAGAGATGCAGAAGATGAAGGAGCTCATAGACGAATTCATCGACACCCTCCGCCATCCCGCGCCGTGCGGGACAGGCGCTGCGCAACACGAACCCAACACGCGCTGGACGCGATCCTCCTGTTTGGCACAGGCAGCCGATGATGAAGTCTGTTCGACGATGGAAGCAGCTCTACGCTCCAATACAATGTCGCTGTACAGCGGTGTTGACAGCGATGGTCAGGTGGACGAGCTGACGGCGCAGCAAATTCTGGATGTAGCCAACTCGATGGACTGGGGGGATATTGAATGGTCTCTTACGGCGGGCGATGTTTAATCAATATCTAATCGGGCATATGAAATCACTATATCTGTATTTCTTAATTTATCCTAACATATGTTATCGACGGGACGTAGGCGTCTTACACCACTCTTATCCAAGGCTAGAAATTGCCATTAAATTCACTCTTCATGGTCTTTTCAAATTGTATAATACTCGAGAAACCACAATGACTTGACCGCTTCTTTGTTCAACGGGCGTTTGAATCTCCGTATCTGCGGTCGTGCTTCCATCGGGCAGCCTCCCGATGGAGGGACGGGAGCGCCTCCGCCTGGGAACCCACGATGGAGCTAGAGATCAGTATGACATGAGCATAGGGTAATAATGTCTGACACGCTCCTCTCCTTTCTGCATACATTTCCGACGTTGTCGGCCTTATCGGGGCATCATCTGACCTGTCGCGGAGGTTCGCAGCCACATCCAGAGATACCGGCCGGGATGGGTCACGGTATCGCCTCCGGATGTGCAGGATGCATAGCGCTCTCATCCATTCACCCCAAAACGAGATAGCCAAGGACCCTTCAGGATGGATGCAGGCGTGTGTGTATGCTGCTGGTGAGCATGTCCCAGTCTGGACGACTGCCACGTCCGACGACCGGAACAGGTCCAAAACTCTCGATGGTCTCTGGCCTGCACATATGTACTCCCTCGTGTATCTCCGACTGCGGAAGATGATGAGATATAGCTGGGCAAGCCATCTCTGAGAGTCGCCAGGACTTGAAAGTTACCTGCACGGAAAACCTCCCTTCTTCTGTACGCCAGGATGGCAGGACTACCCAGAGTCGCAGTACCCGTCGGGGCTCATCGTATTGGCTTACACACCTCTGGATTCGCCAAAGCACCATTCTGCATTTTCTTCACTCGATCAAAGTCATCTCAGGTCGCGAAATATGACCTGTCAACGGCCAAAAACTACGACCAAGGGCACTCGCACCTCGACCGACCTCCATTGGCGCCCTTGTCCACAGGGGCGCTCATCAGATCGACGCTCATCTCGACCATTTCCTCCCATCCCATTCTCCTGCTTCCAGCTCTTCACACACTCTCCTTTCTATGCAAACCCATCGGCGGACCTCTGTTCGACGTAGAACGGAATCCAATCCTCCGCGGCATCCTGAGAGCAACCTTCTACAACCAGTTCTGTGCCGGCGAGACGTTCCAGGAGACAAAGGCATGCGTTCAACGGCTCAAGGACCTTGGGTTCAAGGGAATCATCATGACCTACGCCAAGGAGACGGTTTATGATTACCGCACCAAAAAGACCCATTTCATGAGTAGCCACGCGGCCGCCTCGGGGGATGTAAAGGAGGGTGTCGATCTCGATATCCAAGATTGGAAAGAAGGCGTCATGAAGACTGCCGGTTCCGTCGGCCAGGGAGACTATGTCGCCCTCAAGTATGTCGAACCCCAATACCTCTTTAATCCATGCATAAGATATGAACACTGACCTCCCGTGACTAGGCTTACCGGTGCTGGCCACGCCGTTACCACGGCCTTAGCAGCCGGCAAGGCCCTGCCACAGCAGATGCTCGACGCTGTCAACGACATCTGCACCGAGTGCGAGAGGCGCAACATCGGCATCCTTGTTGATGCCGAGTCGCAGTACTTCCAAAAGACCATTGACAGCGTCACCCTCGACCTCATGCGCAAGTTCAACCGCAACGGCACCGCCGTCGTGTACAACACCTACCAGGCCTACCTCAAAAGCACCGTCAGCAATATCGTCAACCACCTCTCAGCAGCCAACGAGGAAGGCTTCACGCTGGGCCTCAAGCTCGTGAGGGGAGCATACCTCCTCTCCGACGACAGGAGCCTGATCCACGATACGAAGGAGGACACGGACAGCGCGTACAACTACATCGCCCAGGGGGCCCTCCGGCGGCAGATCGGCGACGTGGGCAGCCACGCCGGCGGGTCGACGCCGTTCCCGTCCGTCAAGCTTCTCCTGTGCAGCCACAACAAGCAGAGCCTCTTCGCCGCGCTGCGCCTGCACCAGCACCGCGTCGAGGAGGCGCTGCCCACCGTGGACGTGGCGTTTGCGCAGCTGCACGGCATGTCGGACGCGCTCAGCCTCTCGCTGCTGCAGCAGAGGGGCAGCGGCGCGGCGCCTCCCGCCGTGCTCAAGTGCTCCGCCTGGGGTACGCTGGGCGAGTGCCTGGCGTTCCTGGTCCGCAGGGCCGTGGAGAATAAGAGCGCGGTGGTGAGGACGGGGGATGAGCATCGGGCTCTGAAGGAGGAGTGCTGGAGGCGGGTGAAGAGGGTCTTGTCGGGGTGATTTTCTTGGTATGGAAGCTTCGTGTTCTTTTGTTAGGCATCACAGTTCAGTAGGTAGGCGCGGAATGGTACAGAGTAGCAGCAATTTTTGAAGTTTATGAATCCGCAATGGTCCTCCAGTATGTTATCCTACACGGATCCTGGTTATCTACTGTCAACTAGCACCTTGAACCCGATTGTCGTCGTAGCTGGATGAATCCGACAGTCGGCCTTTCATACATAGTATTGACTAATCCTTCACTTGACCCATTCTTTACAGTGTCATTGAGCACCCTCAAACCGACTATCGTGGCATCTAGACGGGTCCGAAAGTCGGCCTCTCAACAGCTTCGGGTATCTTCTTGGCGACGCGGATGGTTTCACGGGAATATGAAGGCCATTCGAAACCACGGTCACGAGGACACATAAATTCAGACAGGTCGTAATACTGACTTCCGCTAACGGCACCAGCCCATTTCTGCCGTATCGTCTGTCTCATCCAGACGCACGAGTTTCCATGTTGGCGAGATATCGGGAGGCCTTCCGATGCGGGTCCACCACCATGCGCCCATTGAGACTTCAAGCCCCGACACTCCGATGACGTTCAGCCAGCATGCTAGTATAAGAGGGAACTTGACATGAGAATACTCCAGTAGGCCAATAGAGATAACAGAGTCTATCCGGTTCAATTATCACTCTCATTGATTCGTTCCATCACCATGTTGTCCCGGCCAGTGGCAGTAACGCTGGGTCGCTCTCCATATCGAGCCTTGCCCAGCTCACTTGGCAAGTCCAGCTTCAAGATCGGATTGCCTGTGCTGCAATGCCGTGGAAAGACTACGATACCTTTCCGAGTGCCAGATGAGCGCAATGAGCCCAATGTATACCCCCTTGTCCAGGACCGACGGCGCACCACACTAACACGACATCTTGCCAGCCTCTGTACAAGCCCGGATCTCCAGAGCGCCAGAAGGTTGAGGAATCACTTCATAAACTGCGCTCACAGCTGCCTCTCAAGAGTGAAATCTTCTACAATGGCGTCTCGCAGAACGCCCGCCGCACCGAGGCCCAGGTGATGCCAGCCGAGCACGCAACCACGCTCACAAACCACCCCATGGCATCCAAGGAGCAGGTCGCGGCGGCCATCGAATCCGCCCTCGGGGCCAGGCAGAGCTGGCAGGACACGCCCTTTGTCGACCGGGTGGCCATCTTCCAGCGCGCGGCCGAGCTCGTCACCAAGAAGTACCGGTACGACCTGATCGCGGCGACCATGCTCAGCCAGGGCAAGAATGTGTGGCAGGCCGAGATCGACGCCGCCGCCGAGCTGGCCGACTTCTTTCGCCTGTACTGCAACTTTGGGGCCCAGATTCTGGGGCGGCAGCTGGAGCGAGGGACGGAGGGGGTGTGGAGGTGAGAGGCGTCAACGCTTACCTTGTCGAACATCACCATATGTGACAAACCCCCCAGAGTACATATACTGACTGAACCCAACACCAGCCGCATAGAGTATCGCCCGCTGGAAGGCTTTGTCTACGCTATATCCCCATTCAACTTCACCGCGCTGGGCGGCGGCCTCGTCGCGGGCCCAGCCATCATGGGCAACGTCGTCCTCTGGAAGCCCTCGCCCTACAACATCTACCCCAGCACGCTCGTCTACAACATCCTCCTCGAGGCCGGGCTGCCCCCGGACGTGATCCAGTTCGTCCCCGGCGACGCGCAGGAGGTCACGGACGTCGCGCTGGGCCACCCGGGCTTCGCGGGGCTCAACTTTGTGGGCTCGTCCGACGTCTTCCGGCGCATCAACGGCCGCATCGGCCAGGGCATCGCCGACAGGACGTACCGCGAGTTCCCCCGCGTCGTCGGGGAGACGAGCGGCAAGAACTTCCACCTCATCCACCGCTCGGCCGACATGCCCAACGCCGTCAGCCACACGATCCGCGGCGCCTTTGAGTACCAGGGCCAGAAGTGCTCGGCCGCGTCCCGCGTCTACGTCCCGGAGTCGCGCGCCGACGAGTTCTTCCAGGGGATCAAGGCCTCCGTCGAGCAGATCACGGTGGGGAGCCCGGATAAGGACCTGAGTGTCTTCATGGGCCCCGTCATCCACAAATCGTCCTTTGAAAAGATCAAGTCCGTCATCGACAAGAGCAACAAGGACCCCTCGGTGAAACTCGTCGCGGGAGGCGCCTACGACAGCTCGGTGGGATACTTTGTCCAGCCTACCGTGTACCAGGTCAGCTCGCCGGACCACCAGCTCTTCCACGAGGAAATTTTCGGCCCCGTCATGGCGGTCTACGTCTACCCGGATGCGGAGTGGAAGTCGGTCCTGGAGACAGTCGACCGGGGCGGCGGCGGGTTCGCCCTCACGGGGGCGGTCTTCTCCAACAGCCGCACGGCGATCCGCGAGGCCGAGGATGCCCTGCGCTACTCGGCCGGCAACTTCTACATCAGTGAGTTTATCTCTTCCCTTCTCTACCCCTCGGCAGATGAATGCTAATCATGGTAAACTGCGAAAGATTGCAAGTCCACGGCGGCGGTGACGGGCCAGCAACCCTTCGGGGGCGCGAGGGGGAGCGGCACCAACGACAAGGCCGGGACGGTGGACACTCTGCGGCGGTTCGTCAGCCCGAGGGTGATCAAGGAGGAGTTCCTGCCGCAGACGGGGTTCATGTATCCAAGCAATGGGTAGGTAGGTATATTAATAGCATTGGTAGTTTTTCGGCGACCAGATGCTCGGGATTGTGTCTCCCATGCCTCACCGAAAATACTTAATATTATCAGAAGAAAAAAATAACGACTTTTCCAGGGACCACAGTCCCATCGTTGATCAAAGAGCAATAATAATAACGCCTCCGACCCGAGTTTCACGGTCGTCAGTGAGGTCGGCGATAGAGGCCAGTGAGACACGATGAGATTGCCGCAAAAGCAACAGAGGCGAGCAGGGAACAGGGCGAGGCGGCAGTCCCGACAGCCAGGAAGACGGTTTCGGGCCAGGCAGCAGGGAAACACAGCAGATGTCGAGACACGTTGCGAACGAGCCAGCCGGGTGATGCTGCGTACTCGTACTGCGTATGCAGCCTCATTAACGCGCGGCGTGAGCAACGCGTGAATGGAGCCCGGCGGCCGGGTTTTGATAACGCCAATCTCGGTCCGAGGCACGCAGATACATTCCGGCGCGCGGCGGGCCAGCGACAGGCGCCCTTTTGTAATAATAAGTTGTTGGCCAGCCAGGGGTCACACCCACGGTCATCCGCCGTTGCCCTGGAATCCCTGGAATCCCGATCGTTGTCGGGGGCCAGTCAGCTCCAAGCAGGGTCAGACAGTCCCCAGCTGGCCCAGCAGGGCTCTCTCTGTGAGGCTTGGCACCGTGAACCCCCGACAAGACCACGTGGATTGCCAGGGGCACCCCTCAAGACCCCGGTCACGCACCGTCAGAGTGGCGAGGCCCCTGTCTCTCTCTCGCCCTGACTGTTTGCTGAGTCACCGAGGTCTGAGTCTGACCGATGGGTCACGATAAGCGCAGGCAGAAAGAAAGCCGAGACTTTTCGCAGGGGAAAAAAAATATCGCTGCCTCGTCGTATCATTGTAGTAAAATTATACGGCGGCCGCCCTGCCCTGTTTTTGTGCCTGGCGACGGAGGCGGAGCATCACGTCCTAGACTCCCACTCAGTCAGTACCTAATACTATTACTAGTACTAGTCACGAGGGGAAAATGTGGACAACCCGAAAAAGTGATGACGATGCCGCGCCGGAACAGAAATGCGGACCCGAATGCCATGCCGAGGATTGCTAATCCGACTTTTCGACCGATTTTTTTTTCACGAGTGGGACGCAGTGAAATGCCAAGCAAAAGTGTTGATGTGTTGAAGCTCGTCTTTGAAAAGACGAGATCATTAGGTAATAATTATGATTACAAGAAGTCAAGTAAGGTAGTAAAGAGGTGAAACCCATTTTATCGTTCCGTGGTATCCATGTTGGGGGTATATCCGAATGCCGCCAAAATCCCAAAACCCCAATGCCAGACCTGATGTCGTTACCCTGATTCCATTTTAAAGAAAACTCCATGCTCTTGTGATAAACAGATTTTGAAATGACAAAGGGAAAAAAAAAAGATTGGTGAATCATCTCGTGCTGAGATGGTGTGTGGGTGTGCAAGTCTCATAGAGACAGTTCCTGGTTGGCATCGCAGTCCTCCTGGTTGAACACCACGCCCCTGCGCTTCCAGCCGCCACGCTTGACAAACTCGTTAACCGAGTCCATGGTCTTCAGAGGCGGCCTCCTCCCGGGCGTCAGGGGAGCCATTGAGGTTGGTCCCGGGGCCGAAAGGGCGCGTTTGTAGCTGAAGTTGGGAGGGATCTCGACAACGACGGGCGGGCCGTGATCCTCGCCGTGCTCCGACTCGGAGGCGGCGGTGCTGATGGTGCTTCCAGGTGTGGGGATGGCGTCTACAGACTGGACGGACTGGATGGTGGACTCGGACCAGCGCGAGCGCGGCATGGGTGGGCGTGTGGCCAGCTGGAAGGCGAAGTAGTCGGTGGGCTCCTGGCAGTCGTAGGCCATGTACTCGGGCTGGTCGGCATGTGGCGGCATCTCCATGTCAAAGTGCGGGAGTTGCTCATCGTCATCCTCCTCATACGGGTCCGAGTCGTAGTCGGAGCTGACGGCCGCCCTGTCGGTACCGTCCTCGTAGAGAGAGGCCGGGGTCTCGAAGTGTGGGCGGGGGCTGCAGTCCTTGTAGGCCCTCTCGTGAAGGCGCAGGGGTGCGTGCTCAGCGTACTGGGGTCGGAGGATGGCGGTGCAGGCCGAGGCGGTCGAGGTGGTTGAGTCGGAGGAGAGAGAGCAGCCGGAGAGGGAGGAGCCGGAGAAGGAGACCTTGCGGATGTGGAGGTCGCGTGGGCGCTTGGAGGATTTGCGCTTCTGGCTGAAGCTGTGGCCGAGAACGTGCATGGTGGGCGTGATTTTGGTTGAGCTTGAGTTGAGTTGAGTTGATGCAAGTTGACGCTGGCCAGGAATGCGGTGTGGGCAGCGTGTTATAAGTAGGTAGTGTAAGTGAGCTGCGGTGATGGCGATGGACAGTGGTGAGGTGGCGGTGACGGGTATAAGCGGTCAAGATGCTGTCGACAAGATGCAACTGTACTAGGGTTGCGGTTGTTGAATCAGGTATTGATGGGTCATGTCGAATCCAGGAGTGTGGGAGGCGATGATTTCTATATGTATGTATTCGGTGGTGGGTACGAGAACGGATCATGGATGCCTGTGGATGACTGCGTGTCCGAATACGTACCCTTGGAACCAGGTTCGGGGGACGAGAACTGGGCTGACAGAGTGGATCCAGATGATGAGATGATGGTTGACGACAAGATGATGTTCAGCCGCCATGGCCAAAGCTCCCCCCCGAAGAGCTCCCAAGCCCGGTCTTGGCCCGAAAAGTCGATGATCAGCTGGCCCTGCCCAGTGTCCTCACTCTTGCTCGCCCAAGCTCGCTTGCTGCGATGCTCGCGTCTCCCCCACCGCCAAGGCCCCTCGCTGCTGGCCAGCTTGGCCCTCCTTGGCCTCTTCTTGGCACTCGTATCATTCACGTTGGCACCACGAACCACATCCGGGCATTCCCAGATATCGTCGTCATGATTTCTCACTCAGCGTCTGAAACGCCGAAACGCCTGAACGGCCGCCGTGCACATGCTCGCACCGTCCACATGGGCGCCTCGACCCCGGTCTCCTGCTGCGTCCCGTGAGCCTGCGTGAGTCTGCGCGAGCGTACCTGAGTCTCGGAGAGAGACAAAGTGATCTAAGTCTGAGACGCACCTCTGCGCGTGCCCCCCGTTGAGGCCCTTGAGGGGGGAATGGTGGCCGACCAAGACACCGCTCCCGACCGTTCCAGGCGTTCCTACGTAGCAGTCATACTGGCAGAGTGGTATTGCCAGCGGTTCCCAGCGGTTTCCAGCGCTCTAGAAGCCGCCAGCGTTGCAATTGCAATCAGATGGATTTGCCCTCCCTTGCTCTCTAGCAGAAACCACCAGCCCACCACCATCTCCGGCCTCCGGCAAACAGACAGAGCATCCATCGCAGGGAAGACCCCTCCAGACTGCGCCCAGCCATCTCGCCAAGAGCCTGAGACATGCCAGACGGTGCAGCGTCGGTGCAGGTCGGTGCTGAGCCACGGTGGACACGAGGTGCCAGCGCGCTGGACAGCTGGGCGCCCGTCCCTCCTGGGACCGTCGGTTGCAAAATCCGGATGCAAAATGTGCAAAAACGGACACTTTTCGGTCGTGCACAGCCCACTTCCCTCACTGCTGCAGGTACCCTTCTGCTTGCCGCGCCGCGTTCCTGCATCCATCGCCTCACATGATCCTTCCCAGCTTCCAGAATCTGGAGACTGGCCCATCTTTTGCCCCAGTTGCCATCTGGCCCATCTAATAGCCCATCTTGTCCATCTAGTCCATCTAGTCCATCTAGTCCATCTAGTCCATCTAGCCCAGCATCTAGTCTAGCATCTGGTCCATCTGGCCCATCTCGTCCTCCTCACCGCCCATCACTGACTGCCGTGCCATGCATCTGCCCATCACAGACATTCACGACGCCACCACTGCACCAAAAGGCTTGGTCGTGATAGATAATCAACGGCGGGGTTCGCTTCCCACGAGTCCAACGCCATCAGCGCCCACGAGCCTGGTGTCCAATCCCAGTATTCAGTGGCTCACTCCCAAGCCGCTGAGTTCCGACAGTCTGGACACCACCACTCCTCGTAGCCACTCCTTTGCACGAACCCCCTCGTCAGCTGAGTCGCCCTATGCCACTTGCGCCATTCCCCAACACCTCGGATATTCCCGGTGTCCATCTCTGCGCTCCCTTTTTTTCTTCGGTCTATCCTCTTTGACAAATACAGCCGCCCTTGAATAGTCGGGAATTGATCTGTTGAAGCAATCAAATCTCGAGCCGGCCGAGGCCCTTGCCGGACTGTGCAATTGCGCTCTCAGCCCGGGGTCGCCGATCGGCCGACCCTTTGCGCATATTGCGCATATCGTCGCCGCTGCACTCCGACGACCGTCGGATATTCGCAGTAATACCAATATTAATGCCTACATAATATAATATGCCCCCCCCCTCAGCTGCGTGTCTGGGTCCGGCCTCCACGTTGGTATTAGCTTCCCACCCACCAAGGCACAAGGCACAGGAACAAGAGACAGGGCGCGCGCCATGACCAAGGAAAAAAGAAAGTTTCGCTCGCCATCTCCGCCACCACCGTAACGCTGGTATATTGGCTTTTTCCCCCCCGCGTTCGTTCGTATGACATACCGCCCGAATTCCCACGTTTGCACGGAATACCCCGATGACACCCTCTTGACATGGTTCCGGCATCAGATGATCAGAGCTAGGGGGGCCCCCTGGCTGATCGCTCGCTAAGTGGCGCTACGTCCCGGTCTGCCTCCCTTCCATTGCTCGATCTCATCTCATGATCATCACTTTATCAAGTGAGCGGGGTTGGCGCCGGCTCAATCTGTTGGCTAGCTGGTGCACGCCGATATTGTTCCCAATTCGTAGTGCTGTGCATTGATATATTGGCTATGTTATGGATAGTGCGGTGCACAAGCCAATGCTAATAATGTGCCCATCCTGCAGACCCGACGCCATGGTCGCTGTTCCCTTCCATCCACGGCCGACTTCAATTGACAACTCATAGACTCCCCCAAGCAGCTCAATCCTGAGCTATCCCCAACGAGCTCGGCAGAGCCCCTGGGCTGAAAACTAGGCCCCAAGGCCATTCTACATTCATGAATCCCAGCATGTCCGCACGCCGCCCGCCGTTCACCGGTCCGCCCGCACAATGTCTTTCTTCCCCGTAATGCTCCTCGTGTAAGCATGCATGCATGCACTCCGTGGAGAGACAAATCCTCCGCTAGCACCTTCAGCTGTAAAGTGCATGCATCAACCCCTCAGAGATAGTAATACATGCTGCCAGTGGCACGAGTATGTACGAGTATGATGTACCCCGCGGGATGGACTTCCCGTCGCACCTACCATCGCGTTGCTGCCATGTATGTCTCCCCCTTGGGCCAAAAGAAACGAGGAAACGCGAACCGTTGTGAAACGTGCGATTCCTGAGACACCAAGGTCACCCGACGCCCTCCCCTCTCCACAGAGAAACAGTCGTCAAACGTGAAAAGGCGGCCCCTTTGTTTCCCGCAGGCGGTGTCGTTCGGCCCGCCGGCTTCTTAGATGCTTAGTGTGTACGAGCGAGGACACAAAGACGCTGTGTGGTGGCATTGAAGTTGGGGCCTGCCAGGCGTCATTCGTCCGTGCGGGGAGCGGCACTGGCAAAAGGAAAAAGAAATGTGCGGTGCATGGCATGGCATGGCATCGTGACGATGGCATCTGACACGGTCGACATGTGCTGGCAAGCGGGCGGTGGATTTGGACCCCAGGCTCCTCACTCGCACGATATATCCAAAGCGAAACATGGTGTTTCGTATCGTCCATTCATGGTGGTAGTAGCGATTGGACATTGGCGCCCCCGGTGTGCCTCCGTCATTCCCATGATGCGGCTGCATCTACCGGAGGATGCCGTCGCTCTCGCCCGGCAATCTCTCCACGCGCTTCTGCTCCCAATCCTCGAGATCCCGACCCGCGAGACGCTACCGCCAAAACAGGTCAGCATTTCCCTCGTCCCAAAAGCCCGTCATCCCCTCCCCCTTGCAGCTCCTCCTCGTCTCTTCTCTCTCCAGCTAACTCGGGCCCATACCCCAGGAAAAGGGGGAGAAAACTTACGTAGTACTCCTCACGCATGTCGACCTTGCGCGGGGCGCGGCGGACGTTGAGCTCCTCCTCCTTTGTCATCTGGCGGACCTTGCGGTCGTGGCGCTCGTAGCGGACGGCGGCGGCTGGGGTGAGGACGAAAGAGCCAGCGATGATGACGGCCAGGAAGGGCAGGCCGAAGCTGAGGAACGGGTGCTTGTTCATCATGGCGCGGTAGCGCATCCCGACGCGGTTCATGTCGGCCGCCGAGCGGAACTTGTTGTTCTGGAACGCGCCCATGGTGGCTATGGGGGGGAGGGTTTGGCTGTCGGGCAGGACGGGAGGTTTGCTGATAGTCGAATGTTGTCGGCGATGCTGATGACGCTGCTACAGAGAAATTGGAAGCAATTGATTATCGGCATTGACGGCGACATTCAATGTTGCTGCTGGTTGGTCAGCCCATTTTGTCGGATCAATTCTCCCGGACCGACTCTTGGCCGCTTAAGCTCCGACACGCCGACCCCAACTTGGGACTTTGATAAGCGAGCACCATTTGGTGGGTTCAATCATGACCACCATCGTCATTCATTCAATCCCCGATCTTAGAATCAACTCCATTACATCCCCATAGTCGCGAAATATCCCGCCGCCTCAATCTCCCTATCCCCGCTTGTCTGTACCATCAGATCATCACAGCCCAACAGCCACAGACCCCGTAATCCTCATGAACTCGGTCTCCAGGTGCTCCCACACCTTGTCCACAAACCCGTCACCCCGGTGCTTCTCCAACACCTTGATCGCAGCCTCCACAGTATCCCCAACCCCATCAACCGAGTACACCCCGCTCCCCGTCCTCCCGTCCGTCCCCCTCGCAACACTCAGCCCCTCCTCCACACTCACGCCCTCCTCGCCTCCCCTTGACGGGTACATCCCACTCACACACAGGTACGCGTGCCGCTCACCGCACTCGTCGTGCGTGATGAACTTGTTCCAGTACATGATCTTGAACACCCACCGCAGCGGCTGCATCATCAGCCCGGACTCCGGGCGGATCAGATCCGTGTCCACCGACCCGGGGAAGTTGTGCACAAACGACACCTCGGGGGCCTGCCGCGCCAGCGCCTCGAGCCCCAGCGTCATGGCGCTGGCAAAGTGGCCCCGCGCGCTGCCCATGGAGACCCTGCGGCCGGGGACGTCGTCGCTGTACAGGTGGCCCTCGTGGCCCCCGGCAAAGACGGAGACGACGCGTCGCAGGGCCGGCGCCCGCCGGATCAGTGGGAGGAGGTTTTTGGCCATGCGTAGGCGGGAGTAGTAGCTCACGGCGGCCATGTACGGGAGTCCCTCGGGTGTTTCTGTAGGTAGGTGTCACGTCCATTAGTAAATGCAGCTGTGGCGGACTCGTCAACACCATCTGGGCGAGAGCACGTACCGCCGCTCTTCAACGTCCCCTGGCTCATAAACAACACATTGATGACCTTCTCCCTGGCTGCAATCTCCTTGCAGACCTCATCCACACTGGCCAGCAGGCTCAGGTCCTTCTTCAGGAAGACGTACTCGCCCTGCGGGTTGTCCTCGCGCATCTGGGCCGTGAGCTTGGCACCCTGGTCCTCCGACCTGCCGATGAAGTAGATGCGCGGCCGGGTTGCATACTTGGCAAAGGCAAGCAGCGCGGTGCTCCCGATGCCTGTTGTCGCGCCGGCGAAGATGCCCACCAAGTTGGGCGGGAGCGCGGTGGCTACCCGGGAGGTGGTGGATTGGACATGTGTGAGGGCGACCATGGCGGTGAGAATCTAGAAAAAAATGGTGGATATTTTGCTTCAATATGCAAATCTCACCGTAAGTATCGGTTAGTGTTGTAAAGGGCACAAGTTAATTTGAGATGGTTTGTACGATGTTGGAGATGGCAGATCCCTTGGGGGTTTTATATCCATTCCTCTCCTTGTATTCGTAGCAATCGTCAACTACTAGTAGTATTACACCGACACAACAGCGCACTGGGACACGGCTTGATCAAACAGTCCCTGAAACGAATAGATCAAATCCCGGACTTAATGTTTTCCAATTCCTTAAACTCCGCCGCCTGGGCCTTGAATTGGCGGATCTTTCAGCACCATCTCATACCTACCGTATGTACTCATATCTTTAATACATCTTAGCGGGGTTTCTCCCTGAAAGAGATGACCTACAAAGGTTAGTAGATACTCTGTATTGATAGCAAAATCATTAAAAGACCAATTCCCCCCGTTTTCGTGGAGGAGACCCTACCTAACCATTCAGAAGCGCCAAGGTGTATGAAAGAGAAGAGTGCTTACTGTAGATTACCACCGATAACTCCGCCTCGAGGGCGGAACATGCGCGTCCAGCACAGCGAGGAGAACCTGATAGCGTTCACCTGGGCCGTGCCTAGTTCTGCGTGACACGCTGTGGTAATTGGATGGGGGAATGATGGAGTGCGAGTGGTTGTCCACCACCGGGGGGATGGCATTCCGACTCCGACCAGTTCGTATTATGTGGACGGAAGGTCGGCGCCAGAGCTCGCCGACTTCAACTTGGATATCGAGCACGCCATTCCAACGGCCCGACAAGCGCGGTTGTGTCCGTCAATGATGGCCATCTACACGAGTAAACAACAGGCGGGGAGATGCATATTAAGAGTAATGTCACATGTAGTGTAATATGTGTATTGACGCTCATGTCGCTTAAAATCCATCCATACACCATACACCATCCCAATCGAGACCAACTGCTCCCGTCTCGTCTCGCATCTGCATCGCTTCTTTTATCCCGTCAAGTGCTCAAAACGATGAAAGAATTCAACGCCTGTCGTTGCCAATGCCGAGCCCCCAACCCATTTCCCTGCGATAAAGAAAATAAACGTCGAAAAGCCTCATTGGGTCAATATTGTCGGGTCGCCGCCATTTTACACGTAGGATAAGACATTGAGCCAAAAAAATCAGACTGAAATAGGTTGTACAAAGGAAACAGCATAGTTGCGGGGTATGATTGTCGTGAACCGTCTCATCTCGTCGTTCCGTGCGACCAAAAGGTGGGTGGCCATGTCAATAGACGATGCTGACATCTGCTTTAATATGCTTGAATGCGAGATTCGAGGCCAAGGTGCCGGTGTTCGTCGCAACTCTGTATCATCGCTCTATCCGGGATGGTGGAGCCTGCCACCCATTAAGATAGGCCATCAAACCCATGCCAATCAATACCACGCCTAGTGCCGACGCATAGGGCAGACCAGCCTGAACTTGCTGCTGCCCTGGCATGACCCCCTTTTCACGGTTAATGGGCGTTATCGTATTGGCTCTCGAGAGTGTTGGCTTGTCACTCATGTCGTCGTTAGAGCTGGTGCCGTCAGGCGTGGGGATCGTGGGTGCGTCTGGAGAAATGGTCGAGGTAGAGACGGCGTTGTCATCAGTTACTTCGTCTTGAGTGTCGGTCTGTCGCCCTCGTGACCTTGACCGTGTTTCCTCCTGTGCCGCCGCTCTCAGGGCCTCTTCTGCTCGGAGCTGTGTGACCATCTCCGCCAGAGTCTGGCGATCGGCATCGCGCTCTGACTCAGCAACTTCGCAGCGCTGCTTCCATTGCTCCATCTGTTCTCTGAGGCCCTTCATTTGGTCTTCCATCGAGTCTATGCGGGCTTGGAGCGCCATGGCGGTCTCATTCACCGCATCCGACTCAGGAACCGTGGTCTCTTCTGGTGCATCCTTCGTAACGTCGTCCTCAACACTGAGTTCCTTCATTGCCTCTACTACTTCGGCAGCAGGCTCCGAGGGAGCCACTGCAGATCCATTAATGTGGGTATTGGCCGACTCCTCGAGACGCTTAGCTAGGCTCTCTGCGAGCTCCCGGGCCTCCCGTTCCTTCTGCAGCATGGTTTCGAGCTCCCTCATGCGAGCGGTTTGCGAATCAATATCTCGCTTTGCGCTGTTCAGGGCTTCCGTGAGCTGCACAATCTGAGACTCTTGCCGGACGGGCGATGGCGCCTCAGGTGGACCCGATTTGGGTCGTTCGGTTGGTCCTCTTTTCAACGAGGGGACTGTAGGCTTCTCCGGCAGTGGTTGCTGCGGAGGTGGTGCTGGTGGCTCGGAAAATCGTGTCTTGGGATCGGGTCGGAAGGGAAGACCACCGTTTACCATGTGTGACGGTTTTGGTGGCTCAGGAGCTTCAGGCTTCTCCAAGTCTTTGACGTCGTTCTTGGACAGTAGAGTATTGACGAACTGGCTCGTACGATTTAGATCCTGCCCCTGTAGGCGCGCACTTCGCATCTCATTCTGTTGCTTGTCAGCACCCTGCGGACGGGTACAGGGATGTCGCGGAACTTACCGAGAGCTTCTTTAGTATCTGGTCTGTGGCGATGGGTGATAAAAAGAACGGACGCTGTTGAATCATGTTGTTTCCCTGGCCATTCATATGTCCGGCGTGTGGCATCATGCGCCCATTGCTAGCCATGGAAGAGTTACTTCCGGTGCGGCCACGAGTCTGAACAGCGCCGGCCGGAATCATCATGGAGCCGTTGGCCGGATCGAGGTCTCCAAAGTTCATGTCCAAGACATTACTCGATGAGCTCATGAAGCCTGCATGCTCGACCTTGGCAGCCACTTTGTGGTGAACCACGGTCTTCTGATCTTCACTAACGATATCGATGCCGAGTTCGAGGTGGTCGCCAGTCTGGAGTTCATGGGGTTCTGATTCGCGGTTCTCCTGAGAGAGACGCGTCCCATTGACGAATGTACCGTTGGAAGATTTGACATCTCGAATATATATCTTGCCATTCCGTTCGGCGTATATTTCGGCGTGCTGTCTTGACAGGACTTTACTATCGAAGAAGCCGTTGGTGGCAGTAGGGATGGTCTTCTGGTTCGTCTGACGTCCTATACGGAGACTGTCTGGTGTAAAGGGCACCCCGATGGTCTTCCTCTCGAATGTGCCGTTCAGCGATAAAAGGTAGAGGACAGGTAACCCTGGGGGCAACTGCTCGGCTGGCATGGGGCGTGCCATCATGCCCTGCGGAGTCATTTGCACTTGGTTTGGCCCGGACTGCAGTGAGTTGTGTTGCATGTTTATACCGTTCGGCCGACCTGCGGGGAGTCTCGAAAAGTCGGCCTGCACTTCCCCTTTCGTTGGGGGCCAGGGCTGATTTCGCGGTCGCTTTCGTGACGCGGTGCTGGCCGACCACTGGCTTAGATCCGAGGTGACAGACGAGGGTGTGCCGGTGGACTGGGCCCCATTCGTGAGAACGGTCGAAGCAGACGAGTTGGATGAATTCGAGGACACCGAGGAAGATGAGTTGGTTCGCGAAAGTGTCTTTCGCGGTACACCAAACATTCCTCTGACGTCGTCGGGGTTCATCGAGTTCCCGTCAATGGAACCCCATCCTGGTCGAGATATCTGGGGAAAACTCGGGGGGTTTGCGACTGCCGTCATGGGTCTTGATACGGAGGGTGCTCGTCGAAGAAAGTGTGGTGTGGCGAACGCTTTTCGATGGTTGTCGATGAGGACAGTAAGGGGGCGTGCCGACGCGGGTTTCCGACACCACTCTACCAACAACCAGATACCCCGAGGCTAAAACAGCCGAGCCGTGGTTGCTTAAAGAGCTCCCCAAGAGCCGCTGATTCGTGTTGTTGGATACAGTAGATAAGGGGCCGAAGGGGTACTCTGATGATGGACGATCGGTTAGCGTGAGGTCATGTCCATGCGCGGGAACGGCCTGGTCAATTGAAGCGCGGCCCTGCGGCCTGGGGGTGTCCAACCAGGGCTTGGCCCAAAGCCTGTCGATGCAGGAGAGCCGTGAAACCTACAGGGAGATAAAAATTCGCTGTCGTAGGCGTGTGGACGTGGGTCGTGGTCGAGGACTCGACGTAAACTGCCAGCTGGAAGGAAAGATTTGGGTAGGTTGTCTCCAGGTCTCCCCTAAGCGCCACCTAGCGTGCTGAACCTGGAGGCAAAAAACAGTGGGGCGGATGGCCTGACCGGCCTCAGTACGGATGGGAGAGCTCAGAATGTTCGCTCGCAAATCAAAAATGGATGCTGGCCAAAATTTCCTCTAGCGATTGATTCTTCTATGCTCGATACGCCATCCTGCGTTATCCCATCTTCCAGTATCGCCGCTTCCCTGCGTCCGACTCATGATCACAATTCACGTGATGCATTATCAGTTCCAGCCGTCTCGACGATGGTTGGCTGCGCTTGTTGTTCAGTCCCACTCTGGCCGTTGCACGCATTAACCTTCTGCCGATCCGGCGCGAACCACCAATTGACGCCGGAAGCGAAACCTGGGGAACTGAAGTTCCAGAGAGGGCAGAAGCTCGAAAGAAAACGCCACCGACATTCGGCCTTCCTGGAATACCCTCGTTATTGCACAACATTTGTGTTGTTGAAACGACAAGATGCCTCCCGTTGCGGCTGTGAACGCTGGTGGCCAGCATGGGCCTTCCAACTTGGACAAGCGTACGTCTGCTCCTCTGGAAGCGAAGCCAGACAAATCTAGCTAACTTGGAGTTTTAGTCAAGATGGGTGCCATGATGGGCGGAAGTACGACACCTAACAGACCTGGTCCACCGAGGCGAGCGTGATTACTGACTATATTCCAGCCGTTGGTTGCATCATTGGGTTCATCTACGGTACGACGGGACGTGTTCAAGATTCGGGAGTTGAAACTGATAGGTCATAGGAACCGTCAACATCTTCCGTTACGGCGCTGGCTCGAACGGCATCATGAGGACGCTTGGGCAGTATATGCTTGGATCTGGCGCGACCTTCGGGTATGTACTAGCTTTGTGATTCTCTTGAACGACTGCTAATTGGGCCTTCTAGCTTCTTTATGGGCATTGGTAGCGTCATCCGCACAGACGCCGACCCGAAATATCACGAGATGTATATGCAGGCGCAACGGCGACCGATAATCTGGAGAGCGCACCCTGCTTGGAGGAAGAGCTCGTAAACTACTGTAGGCTCAGCCCTACCGTCGATCGACAGCTGTCGATCGTGTACCACTTTGACATCATGTATTATACATCAGATACCTTACCTCGCCAATTTGCGTTTATTCGCATCGCATCTCTTGTTTCCCTTTGCGCCTCAGACTCGACTAGCGAGACCCCCCGACACCAGGTAAATGTGGCTGTGCACTTTGATAGGTGCTGATGCCTGATTTATTTGCGGGACAAACCCGCAATGTGCTGCGGGTGACTCAGCTGACGACCTGAAGTGTGGCAGAACAACCACATTTATTTATTCTCTTGTGATGGAGTTCTAACATCGGACGTTGATTGAAGCGGTCTTGGCCGAAGTCCAGTTCGGGTAACTGATACGATGCTGCCTTGTCTGAAAATTCGGATGTCGGCTTCTACCTATCGATTTGAACGCTGAGTTACTTAAAGACCATTGGATACGGCAGGCATGGCCGTAATCGCAGGATGGGCGAGTAGCGGCCCGATTTGCTCATCAAGTCGCACATGGCTGGTCTGTGAGATGGAAGAACTTCAATACGGCGCAATCGCCAGCCCTTCACAACTTCCGGCGACTCGGGTCTGGGGCCCAACTGACAGCTCCAAAACCCTGTCATTGGAACAAGTTAAATACTGAGATGAATTGGGTGCCCTCGTGACGATATGACGAACGGTCTGGACGAGCCGCGACCGTGGCTCCCATCTCAGCCTCTCGGGCGGCGTTCATATAATCTGCCAGCTGGCGTGGTTGATCTCGTGTACAATATCCGTACCCACCTGAGGGATTCGTTGTGGTGGATCAACCGACTTTGGTGGCCCTGGCTCTTGTTGGAGGAGAGTGATGATCGTCGAGTGGCTGGGGCGTTTACCAACATATTTCTTTTGTCGTCTACGGAAGCGAGATTGGCTAGGTGAGGCTTGTTTCTAGGGCATCTAATTTTGTTTCTACGTAGACGTCTATCTTAGCATCCGTATTACATCAGGGCATCCTCAGGCTTGGGGATTTATAATTAGGGACTCTGGCACCACAGTCGTGTGCGGCGTCGCTGGTGCGGGTTGTGCGACGACTCGCGTATTGCTTTCATGCTTCTATTCTCGGGAATTTTACTGATTGCCTGACAGTGCATCCGTATTGTCTATGGAGCCATGTTGGTTCCCCCTCTTGTATATCGTATACGAACTACACGGCCAACGGGAAATGTGGTGGCGTTCGGGGGACTCCCTGTAGCCCAACTTTGGGCTGGCTGACCATCTCTCATTTGGAGTATATTGCATGGATATTGGTGTACAGAGTCCTTAAGACCTCGACCTAGCCCTCCCGGACGGTGAGACTTCGATCTCCTCTCAGGTATATGTGTGCTTGGGGCTGACTTGCATCAGTCATCTGGCTCACCACCTCATCCCCGTCCGTGAGACGTGCGCCACACCGAGCGTTCGTGATCGAAAGTATCAGCGTTCTTGCAGCCTGATTACTGTAGGACCGATGTGGCGGAGATGGACCGAGTATAGAACCGGCTTGCAATTACTTTGAGGGTGGCCAGGCCCTATATAAACAGCCGTGCCGCTCTCTGCGAGGAAGACCAACATCAACAACATCGCCTTTCGCCTTGAAAATACACACCGGCTTCTGTATTCGTTTTGTTAATCCTCTTCGCCTGATCAGCCATGGGGAACTTTCAAAGTCGATCGATTGTTCCCCCAGAGAGCCCAGGCGTCTATAATTTGGGTAGCCTGGGTGGTGATATAGGACAGCAAGTCACAAACGGGTAAGGTCTATATAAAACCAACGCTTTCTTGATTAATGATGAAGTAGAAATTCAGTCTTGGGTACGTTTGAGGCGGAATCACTACCTCCGTTCCTCTCCAACAACCCCCTCCCTAATGGGTATCCATGGAGTCGCTTCGACAACCGGACCAACTACTACCATACGACGCCCAATACTGGAGTTATCCGCTCATATGACTTCACAGTAAGCCGGGACTACATTGCCCCAGATGGCTACGAGCGCTCGGTATTGCTCATCAACGGGGGGTTCCCCGGCCCCCTCATAGAGGCGAACTGGGGAGATACCATCCAGGTCACTGTCCACAACAACATCACGGAACCGGACGAAGGGGTTGCCCTCCACTGGCATGGTTTCTTACAGAAAGGCATGCCTTGGCAGGATGGAGTTCCGGGTGTCACGCAATGCCCCATTCCGCCAGAGAAGAGCTTCACTTATCAGTTCCAAGCGGATATGTACGGCACTACCTGGTACCATTCGCACTACTCTGCTCAATATGCCGGCGGCCTTTTTGGACCTATAGTTGTCCATGGACCCAAACACCACGAATACGACATTGACGTTGGTCCGGTGATACTGTCGGATTGGTACCACGAGGAGTACTTCGATCTGGTTGAGCAGACAATGGCCCCCGACCCAACAAACTCGACGCCCCCGGTCCATGCTGATAACAATCTTATCAATGGGAAGATGAACTTTGACTGCTCGACTGTCGCAAATAACGACCATACGCCCTGCGTCAACAATGCGGGAGTGTCCAAGTTCAGGTTTCGGCGTGGCAAGACCCATCTGCTCCGTCTGATAAATGCTGGCGCGGAAGCCCTTCAACGATTCTCAATTGACGGCCACAAGATGACAGTTATCTCCAACGATTTTGTCCCAGTTGAGCCCTACGAGACAGAGGTGGTTACTCTGGGTATTGGCCAGCGGAGCGACGTCTTGGTCGAGGCCAACGGTGAGCTCGACGCGTATTGGATGCGCAGTAATATCTCTGCCATCTGTAGCCTGGCTTACAATAACGATGCCTTGGCTGCCATCTATTACGACCATGCGGACGATACCAAGGAGCCTTCGTCTGTTCCATGGCACGCCCCAGAACCTGGGAAGTGCGCAAATGACGACCTGCGTATCACACGGCCCATCATGAAACAACGACTTCCAGAGGCGGATCTAACATATAACATGGAGGTGAAAACATTCAAGAACGAGAGTCATATTGACCTTTGGACTTTTGACGGAGTACCTTTCAGGGGCAATTACAACAGCCCAACCCTGCTGCTGAGCAACCTCGGGAACTTCACATTCGAGGAGGAATGGAACGTGAGGAACACGAAAGCCGCAAAGAGCGTGAGGGTGAATGTTATCAACCACAGCGGCGTTGCGTAAGCCAGCCCCCAGTGGGCATCCTCAAGCGAACCCTGCTAATACTGCTGCAGGCACCCCATGCATCTCCACGGCTTCAACATGTACATTCTGCATGAAGGAGACGGCGAGTGGGATGGCACAATCATCAACCCTGAGAACCCTCAGCGCCGAGACGTCTTCCAGGTTCGCCCGAAGGGGCACCTTGTGATGCAGTTCGATGCTGCTAGCAACCCAGGCGCGTGGCCTTTCCACTGCCACATTGCCTGGCATGTCTCGGCGGGTTTCCTCGTCCAGTTCCTCACCAATCCTGACGAGGTACAGAAGATGCGAGTGCCAAACGTGGTGGCCGAGACGTGCCGACAATGGGGCCACTGGACAAACACGAATATTCCGGACCAGATTGACAGCGGGCTTTGAACAAGGCGACCCCGAGCTGTGCAAGTGATTTTAGCTTATGATAGACGGCATCTGGAGTTTTGACGGTAGCGAGCATGGCGGCCTGGTTTGATATTTCACGGTTGGGAAAGCTATTGGTTCCATGGAGGCCTATACCAATGTTTGCAAAATCTTTGAATTTTAGCATGGTCACTACTCTGTCGGTGCCGTATGGTCTATATTCTCATCTTATATTGTGATGGGCTCTGCATGAGCCAGATTTCCGTATCCATCGCAACGCCGTGCAAATCCTCAAAGCACCGATTTCTCACCGTCTTGAGCGCCTTCTGTGCCCTTCTCTTTCCCGTCTTCCGCAGGCTTGGTCTCTAATGCGCCGGCCTCACTAGGCGCTGGACTCTTGGACTCTGAATCTGGTTGGGTCTCTCCCTTCGGTTTCTCTGTGCTCTCCGTGTTCGATGGGCCTTCTTTCAATTCTGGCTGCTCTGCATCGACCTTCTTACCCTTCGCATTGGTCTCACTTTCCGGTTCGGAAGAGTTCTCAATCCTCAGGACCGCCTCAACCTCCTCGGTCAGCTTGTTTACCTCCTCCTCCACCTCCTCTTCGTGCTTCTTAACGGTCACCTTCTGTCGCTTCGCCTCCTTCTCACCAACAACACTCTTCCACAACTCTTCAAGCTCACCTCGCCACCCGAGCTCATCCGCCAATTTGCGGATTCCGCTGTCGCAGTCACCCAGGACGAGGACATCGTCTGCCCGAGTTCCCATGTTGCCCACCCTTTCCAGATTGAACAGCACTCGCGGCATATTATCGCGGGCCATCTCAGGCAGCCCTGCGAACGGGTATACCGACAGACTCGTCCCAATGACGAGCACCAGATCAGCCGTGTAGAGAAGGTGTGACTGTTCCGAAAACGCCGAGGGCAGAGCCTCCCCGAAGAAGACAATGTCTGGCTTCACCAGCCCGCCACACGCCTCATCCTGGCACCGCGGCACAGAGCCCCGTTCGACGTGCTCCAGCATCACATCGTCCGGGAACTCGCGCTTGCAGTCGATGCATCGCTGGGTGGCGAAGCTGCCGTGGGCCTCGACAATCTTATCGCCGGGGACCCCGGCGCGGCGCTCGAGGCAGTCAATGTTCTGGGTGAAGAGCTGGCAGAGGAGGCCCTTGCGCGCGAGCAGGGAGATGAAGGCGTGGGAGACGGTGGGGTGGAACTTGCCCGGGTAGAGCTCGCGGGCGAGGACGTAGAAGGGCTCGGGGTTTTGGCGGAAGTACGAGATGTCAAAGACGGCTTCGGCGTGTGGGAGGTTGAGGCGCGCAAGGTTGGCGTAGAGACCTGTGCCTGGCGATCGAAAGTCGGGGACTGGGAAGAATTGGTCAGTTCGGAATCTTGGGCTTCGATGGCGCGCGGGGTCAATGGGTTTACGTACTGCCAGCAGCCGTGGAGATACCAGCGCCCGTTAAGACGACAATGCGCCCGGCCTTGCCATTCTTGATATACTCGGCGACGGCAGATAGATTCCTGTCCGAGAGCGTCTCGGGCCGGACACTCTCGTCCACGAGCGACGAGGATTCTTGTCCCATGATGCGACCAAGCCAGCGGGGGACACGAGGCCCTTTCTTGGGCTTGTGGCGGTCGCGATGTCGTCTACCTATGATGGCGGTGCAGCTACTAAAGATGGATGATAGGAATGAGCTGCGCAGGGGCATATGAAGCCGGGATGTGACGTTCGGGCTGTTGCTGGTATCTTCGCAGGCTGATATGGCTGACTCGGAATGTCCCACAATCAATGCCTACTAAGGCTTATGCGTTATCGATTAACGGTTAATGGCGTTCATAAGTACGTCAGAGCTGCCAAAAATAAGGGTGAGTTTCTCATGGTGCAACACCGCCCAAGTGTCACCAACATTTCTGTCAGCCAAGGTAGAAGTGAATCGAATTTCGATCCTGGATATCACCATCCTTAACAACTCAATAGCATGTTGCGTGGGATGGCGTTTGCTCGCAACACAATAGGTTGGCGTCAGACAAACATATTGATCTCGCTAATTCACTAGGTAGCTACAGCTACCTTCAGTTGCAGCGTGGTTACGAACTGAATTCCTGACGAGATGGAGTTCCTTTCAAGTGAGAATGGTGAAATACGTTCTCAATAATACTTTGAACCCCTAGATTGATATCTAATTTTGGGGTCTCCTTTCAAACCAGTCGTGAATCTCAACGCCAAGCAATGCCCATACCCTAAAAGAAACCAAACCATAATATTATCAGCCGTGCCGCTCCCGTGCCTGGGCAAACTGCTCCTCCTGCAGTCGGGCCAGCTCCTCCATGGACATCCCACTGTTTGCAAACTTGTCTTGCTTCTTTTCACGGCCCTGAAGGATGCTGTCAGTATGATTTGACGATTATGGTATGGCAGGTTAGGCGTCTCACCTTTTGGACCTCCTTATGTTCAGCTGCAGCCTCAACCACGGCAGGTACGTAATCCGAAAAGCCGAGCTGTTCGAGAGCCTTGGTGATGTGATCGCAGGCAATCGTCTTCTTGGCTTCTTTCTCGGAAATCTCGTTTGCCTCGGATGAGATCAGGGTGATAAACTCGACACAGCATTCGATGAGCAGATCCCTCGCCTCCTTCGCGAAACCAATACCAGTCTGGCTGGGAAGGATCTCGCCAACTATTTTCTGAACCGTAGCTAAGGCAGGGGCGGATTAGCGGACTACAATGTTGACTGACCCTGGAGGTGTTGCCGGCCGCCTCGACGCAGATTGTCACCTGCAGGGTAACGAGATCGTGGCCTAGGCATCACCGTCGAGGTACGTACCCTTCGGGAGTGACAAGTCATCGTTGCCTGTTTTTACAGCGTTAGTCCTGATTTTCACACGTATCGGTTAAACGTTGGCCTTCCCAACCTCTGGAAGAGCGTGGGTTATCAACTTTGTTCCAGTATTTGTCCTGGCGGCCGACAGGGGGCTTTTCCTCTTTGTTTCCCCTAGCCATTTGGAAGGAGACAGACCGGTGCTGATGGTGAGGAGGAGTACGGATGGAGGACTACTCCAAGCAGAATGAATGCAATGCAAAGCGTGCGATTGTTTAAATAACATCGTTTGCTTTCAATCTTAAGTGGAAAGAGTTCCATAAACATGTGTGTCTGCTGTTTGCAAAGCAGGGCTCGATGGTTCTTTCTCCATGCGATGTGTTGGTGATGCATGCGCCTTCCCGCCACTGGGCGATTTGAAAAGCCATTCTGAATGAGAAAAAAAAGGGGTTCGCAAGTGTAAGAGTAAAAGATTCACTTACCACCAAACTCGTGATCCGACATGTCGTTGTAAATGCGCCCCGATTCACGTGTGAATACTTGACCTAACTGTGCCTTGTGGCGCAAACTTGGGCAATGATGTAATATGCCCCAATGCAAGTAGTCGATTTGAACAACAAAGAAAAAAGAAGTATCAAATAGTTTTTAGAGCTCAGAGGGTAGATGATAGGCGGGTGATATAGACGATGTCGCGGTTCGCGCCGTGTGGTGTTGAGCTCCAAAAGATGACCTCAAAACCTCGAGACTCTTGGGGTGGGACCGGGCGGCGTTCATATAAACGTGGGAGTCGCGCTGGGTGCTGGCAGCTGGGGACCTCGCTGTTGTTAAGGTTCCTGGACGCGGATTGGCCCGGATTGTGCACGGACCACGGGGGCTCTGCTGCGCGTCGTCTCCATTCCAAGCACCAACAAAAAGTAGAATTCTCGTTTTCCTTTCTTTCTTTCTCTTCCTTCCACAACACCACCGGCCAACCATGACCTGAACACCAGCTGTCCTCTGCATTGACGACAGCGCCTTCAATGGCAGCTATGCCCCTTGGTAAGTCTTTGCTGTCTTTTTCATCGTGATTCTTTCTTCTATGATGATATACGTTGTCGCCCCAGTCTTAAGAGGTCTCTGACAAGCCTCTGGTGCTGATTGACAGTCTTAGCCAATAGACGTACCTGATTCAACCTCAGCACTGCTTCTTTCTTGTCTTCTGTTGCGTCGGGAGCATCTGACTAACAGACAATGACAGACCTCTCCAAGCCGTGAGCTCGTCTCTTGCCAGAGCACTCACCTCGAGCCGAGCATGTCATCATGCTCATGCGATCTGGTGCTATCGAATATCGACGTCCCACGACGGAGATCACTTCACAGCTGCCTGTGTGCAAGGGTTGGACAGCAAAAGTATTAATTCCCCACGCAGCCCTTAGGTGATGCATGAGCATCCACATTTGCAAATTTTTCGCACAATGTAAGGTAAGGAACGGCTTTTTTTCTTCTTTAATCAACCTCATTGCGTGATGATAATACTTATTCCATGCTAATCCTGAATCCTGTGATGAGCAAAATAAGAGCTTTTCATCTTTCGACTGACTTGCAATCCTTTATTTCTCGCTTTTTTTACTACATCGCTTGGGACCTTGGCAAATGGCTAACAACTCCAATGCACAGATACACGCGGACCCATCATCACTGCTGGTAGGCGGCCAGCTCCTGCGAGTTCCAACTGTCGACACGTCAGTATACAGTGGCACCTTTTGTGAGATGTGATACGTACGCCACGAACTTCCCGCTGAGTTCCTTGGAAGGTTCGGCAACAAATGCTGCAATCACATTGCCGGGCTGCTCGGGCTTCAGGAGCTCTCCTTGGTTGAAGGCATCGACGAAGCTGTCATATTGTGCTCGGTTCATGCTCTCCTTACCCTCGGCTCGAAGTGTCGCCTGCATATCGGTGTCGACCCGGCCGGGCGTAACAGTAATGCTGGTAATATCTGGCTCCTCGACGGCAATATGCGCTGAGATCGAGTTGATGGCTGCCTTGGATGAACCGTAGGAACCCCATGCCGTATACGACTTGACTGCGGCGCCAGAGGATACCCAGAGGATGCACCCCTTGCTCTTTCGTAGCTCTGTGAGGGCTGCCTTGGCCTAGAGTGTGTTAGCGCTCTTCCCGGATGCCGACCCTTGGAATACTGTACAATGGCAAGATTGCTGAAGACGTTCACGTCGAACACATGGCGAAACTCCTCAAGCGAGGTGTCGGCGAGCCTCTTGGGAATAAGCATTCCGTGGTTGATGACGACGCCATCAACCCTGCCAAACGCCTTGACTGCGACGTCGACAATCTTGGTGGCAGTCTGCATAGGTTAGCCTGTTCTCAGTAGAAAAAAAAAAGACAAATGTTGAATTTACACTGGGGTCTGTGAGATCGCCCGCGACATATTCCACCTGGCCAGGATGCGACTTTTTTACTGCCTCAAGGAGCTCCTGCGATCGTGCTGCGAGGACGACTTTGTGGGATTGGTTGAGCAGGCGCTGGGTGATGGCGGCACCAATGCCCTTGCTAGCACCTGTGACAATGAAGACTTTGGGAGCCATGACGAGCCGAATGTGTAAATTGGTGAAGAAACTGAGGATGCAAGACTTGGGGACACCTTTGGATTGAGATGTTGGCGCTCGATTTGTGGCCTCCTCGTAGGTGGGGCAGCTGGCCGCGTTGACACAACTGGTAGTGTGGGGCACAGCTGCACTCACGTCATGTCTCCCACTTACACCACACGACACATTATCGTCACTTTTGATGCTTGAGCCGGATACGATGGCAACGACAGTCATCCTCGGAAGTGGAATCATTGGCCTGTCTACGGCCTTTTATCTCTCCAAGCATCAGCCCGGCTCTTCCATTCACCTCGTGGACTCTTCCGCCGAGCTCTTTGCCTCTGCCTCTGGTTACGCAGGGGGCTTCGTGGCAAAGAACTGGTTCCAGCCTAGCGTCGCGTCGCTAGGGGAGCTGAGCTTCGAGGAGCATAGAAAGCTTGCTGAAAAGGAGGGCGGCAGGGAGAAGTGGGGGTATTCCCCAAGCGTGACGCTGAGCCTGGAGTCGTGGAGGCAGCGGCCGGCTGGCAAAACCGCCGAAGACTGGCTTCTCGAGGATGCGAGTCGGGCTGAGCCCGTACGCGATAGGGAGGGCCGAGGACAGAGTGGTGATATCCCGCCATGGTTGAGGGAGGTTGATGGGGATGTCGTCAATATGATGGATGATGGGAGTGGGACGGCCATTGTGCACGTTTACCCTGTGACCCTACGCTCTTGCTTATTGCCTTCCTAACTTGGCACAGTGACCCCTTGAAACTATGTCAGTTTCTCCTGGACAAGTGCAAGGCAGCGGGTGTGCAGCTCCATCATCCGGCAACGGCCCTTTGCATCGGCACCGACGTGAAGGGTGAGCTCGCGAGTATCCGGATTGGCTATACGGACTCATCTACCGAGACCGAGATTCCTGCCACCCGGCTCTTGCTCTCTTGCGGCGGATGGACCCCGCAGGTGTTCGAGAGCCTATTCAGCAACGCTAGGGTTAGTATGCCCGTGACGACGCTGGCTGGACACTCGCTCGTGGTTAACAACCCTTGCCACCACGGAGGAACCGGCAGGAGCCACTCCGTCTTCTGCACGCTGGGGGATCTGTCGCCGGAGGTGTTCTCCAGGCCCAACGGATTGATCTACCTCTCGGGTGTCAACTCGTCTGCAATCCCGCTGCCGCAGCTGGCGACGGGGGCGGAGACAGTGCAGACAGCCCTCGACGAACTCAAAGCAATGGCCCGGCGGGTGTTTGGGCTAGGGGTCGACGAGGAGCTGGAAGTCGTGCGGACGGGGCTGTGCTTCCGGCCCGTTACCAGCCGGGGTACGCCGTTTCTCGGGCGGGTCGCTGATGACCATCTTGGGTCGGGGATTGGAGTGAGGCCCGGAGCGGAGGGAGGGGTGTTTATCGCGACTGGCCACGGGCCTTGGGGGATCAGCCTGAGCTTGGGAACGGGCAAGGTGGTGGCGGAGATGATGCAGGAGAGACCGCTGAGCGCGGATGTGGGCAGGCTGGGTCTGTAGCGATTGTGTCTACCATCTCTCGTTCTGGAACATTCGGGGTGGAGGGGTCTGTCACTACCGAAGAATGCCAAGGTAGAAAACCGACACACTGGTAATACGAGTACTCGTGCTAGTCGGGTGAGCTGATGATCGTGGGGATCACGTGGGGACGCGGCGAAGCGGTCGGTCTGTACGTAACTAGCCGCGTCTTAGTCTCAGGCCCAGACCCTCCACACCGGAGTCGGACTCCATCCGTCAATCCAAGTCTCCAACCCGCTCACCAAGACTTTGGTTCTCTCGACAACTCCGGCCTGGCCCCTGACCGGCATCCATGGGAATGAGTCCTGGCTACTGCATGGACATGGCCATGTACCAGAGCCCATCATGAGCTTCGCCCGGAAGAGAGCTGCTCTAGCCTGCACTTTCTGCCGTAGCAGGTTGGTCATTCTCCACTCGCATTACAATTTGAGGACGCAGCAGTCTGACACTGCGTAGAAAGCGTCGGTGTGATGCCCGCAAACCATCATGCTCCAACTGCATAGACTCCGAAGTGGAGTGTCAATACGATGATCTCCCTTCACAGCGGTAAATACGTCCTAGACCAGCTTCCCCGGGCACAGTGCTGATGGATCGGCAGAATCGATACCTCGGGTGGGACGAGAGAGATCCTCAGTCGACTACGTGACATTGAGAGCCTCCTCCAGAGCCAGGGTGAGAGGATCACCTTTTTGACGTCTGAGGCCAGGGGTATCCCGTCTGCTCACCCCTCGCACAACGAGACGTCTCCTCAGAGCCAGGGCTCAATGCCCATGACAGGCATGCAGCCCTCGTCCGGTATGCCTTTCACGCCATGGGCCTTCTCCGGTCTCGACGTGCAGTCTTCTATGCCCGATCTACCACCTCTCACTATACCTGTTGGGCATAGAACCTCATCCAGCTATCTTCTGAGTCTTCCATCCATGAAGGCACTTATTGGAGAGTACCCGACCGACCTATTGTATCTCCTCGAATCAAAAAATACCCTACCGGACGGGCTGGCATTTGACAGAGTGTCGGTGCCGCAGCCGCAGATTGTGCTGAACAAGGAAGACGCGAACGAGCTCGTCTCATCCTTCTTCTCTGTCGCCCATCCCCACCATCCCATCCTGGACGAAGCCGAGTTTGGCGAAATCTATCGGCAGTTTCTCCAAATGGGGCCTGATTCCAGCATTGAGAGCGCTCTATGCATGGTTGTCCTCGCGCTAGGAGATGTCTGCGCCTCTCTGCCCACGAATCACCCCGATGAATTCGGCAACTCACCTCCAGGGATGCAATACATGCAGCATGCCATGCCGACCCTCATTTCTCTCTCCTCGTGGTCCTTCTCCTACAGTCTTCTACTTCCACAGGCGCTGGTGTTGGCAAGCGTGTACTTTGCCTACATTGTGCGGCCTTTGCACAGCTGGCGGCTCATCTACTCGGCGTCGACCATTCTACAGTTCAAGCTCTCGGGGTAAGTTGACTAGCATCTCAGTATCCTTACTAAGGGACTAACGAAAACCCCAGAATTGACTCGAGACAAGAGGGACCAAACTCCAAAGAGAGCATAATCCGTCTGTTTTGGTCATGCTTTCTCGTCGAGTGCGATCGCCTGGCGGAGCTCGAGCTTCCTCGGAGCGGGCTCCAGCAGCTCACTGATGAGATTAGTCTCCCCAGCTGCGCCAATCTCGGGCCGATGCAGTCCACATGTTACCTGGCCGAGATATCTATCCGGCGGTTGCTGAACAGCGTGCACAACTCGCTTTATCCCAGCAAGAAGCATGTCCTCACACTCTCCGCAACATCCCTCATGGCGCCGGACGATTTCTCGATAAGAGACATCGCCTCAATGATGTCAGTCTGCGATGAGCTACACTCTCAGCTGGAAACATGGCACTCGTCCATACCAGAGCCATACCGACCAACCCTCGATGCTGGCCAAGGCAGTGAGCACGGCGATCGTCAAGACATTTTACGAATCCGATACTTTGCCGCGAGGCACATCATCTACCGCCCCTTTGTACTCTACATGGCGACTCATGGCACGCAACACGCAACGGAAGCCATGATGGACAAGGCCGCGCTGTGCCTCGACAGCTGCAGGCAATACATACACAATACCACCAGGGTTCTTCAGAGGCCTGGCCAATACACTTGGACCTTTTCCGTGTCGTAAGTGGCCCGGGAATCGGGTGCGCGGACAATGCTGACCGACTTTTCTACAGGTCTCTGGGTGCTATCATTATCCTGACGCTGGCATCTATGAGCCCAGACCTGAGGCATATGGTGCCCGACATAGACGAGTTGCAAAGTGCTGCCATCGAGAATATCCGGCGCTGGGCTTTCTCCAGCCTCGAGGCAGTCGTGTCAATATTGGAGGATGTACAGAAGAAGCAGCGAATTCTATCCCGTGTCTAATCAATGTGGATTTAACACTACCCATTCATATGGGGAATCAAAAAACGAATAACACTAGACGCCGAAAATATCTCTCCAACATGACTCATTTACAGCTCCCCTCCCGTGGGCTGGGCCATAATCTGCTGCCCAATCTCGCTACTCCAGAAGCTCCCGTTGGGGTAGGTGTACTTCTCCAGCGCCTCGTCTGTGTACCCGGTGGAATACCCCGGGGCCAGGGGTGTCACATAGTGGGCGTTCTCGATCTTGGACGGGTGGCGCAGGTTCTCGCGGTGGCTGTCGGCATTCTCGAGCATCGACTTGCGGCCGCTGATGGCGATGTAGTCGATAGTGCTGAGGTGGGATGTGAGCTCGGTCAGGCCCATGGCGCCGTTGTGGGGCACGCAGGGGACGTCGAACTTGAGGGCCATGATCATGACAGCCTAGGTGGGTGTTAGTGGCATGCGCGGAAGGGGGTGATTTGGAATGATTTGGAGCCGCTCGGCGTACCAGACACTCGTTGACACTGCCCAACCGGACCGCGTCAATCTGGCACACATCGGTGGCCTCGGCCTGAAGCAGCTGCTTGAAGGTGACTCTGTTCTGGGCCGCCTCGCCGGTCGCGACGCCGACGCCATAGGGCTTGAGGGCCTTTCGGATAGTGGCGTGTCCAAGCACATCGTCGGGGTTGGTGGGCTCCTCTATGAAGACGGGCTTGAACTCGACCAGGTGCTTCATGTACTCGATGGCCTCGGGGACGCTCCAAACCTGGGGTTTTTGGTCAGCATCAGAGTTTCTCCAGCGTCTGTGGCCCCCTCCCCCCCTCCCGGATTACCTACCTGGTTGGCGTCAATCATGATCTCGTGGCCCTTGTCGTATCCCAGCACTTCTCGCACAGCGGCCAACCTCGCGCGGTCAGCCTCGATGCTCGTGCCCACCTTGAACTTGAACACGGTGTAGCCGGCGGCGATGGTCTCCTCGAGGACCTCCCTCATACGCTCGCCCGAGAAGGCCAGCCATCCCGGGGAAGTGGTGTACGCAGGCACGGCGCGGTTCTCGAGCGCCTCCTGCAGGCGGGCCTCCTTGTTCTTGTGCGTCTTCTGGAGCATCTCGACGCTCTCCTCGGGCGTGATGACGTCGGTGATGTAGCGGAAGTCGATGCAGCGGACAATCTCCTCGGGCGTCATGTCGCAGACAATCTTCCACACGGGCTTGCCCAGGATCTTGCCCCAGAGGTCCCACACGGCGTTGAGCACACCCGCCACGGCCAGGTGCGTGACGCTCTTCTCGGGGCCGACCCAGCGGTACTGCGAGTCCGACACCATGTACCGCCACGTCTTGCCCATGTTGCGCGTCAGCTCGTGCATCGTCTTGCCGACGACGCGCTTGGCGAAGATCTCGAGGGCCATGCAGATCAGCTCGCTGCCACGGCCGTTGCTGAAGGCCTGTTTGGCGGATTGGTTAGCTGCTGCCTTGGATTTACCGGACATGAGGTCCCCGTCTGACGTACAATGCCCTCTCCGACGAGGTCGCCGTGGTTTGTGTTGAGCCGAATGTACGGGTGCGAGCCGTTGGTCCCGACGTGCATGGCATCAGAGCCGACGCCATCGAGGCTGGTCGGGAACCTCAGGTCAACGACCTCGAACGAGGTGATGGTGACATTGCTCTCGGTGGGGGACGATATGGAACCCATTGTGAAGATGGCTGTGGTCTGCGATGGTAGATGCCAGGGGAGGATGGAACAGGAGGAGAAGTCATGGCTCCCGGTCCCTCGCGATGAGACGACTGGGTTTTGTTGCCATGGTCCCTCAGCCGGCCGGGTTTCGGTCCAGCTCCCTGCGAGACCCCGAGCGCGCCATCGGCAGAATCGGGCACACGATGCCACTCTCCCCCGGCGGAAGCATCCATGGCCGGCCAGGAGGAATGTGTTTGGAGACTGCGGGGATGTGCGGAGTCACAAGGGTCGCCTCTGGGGGGTGGGAGTGGAGTTGCCGCCTCCCCCCGTCGTGGATTTGTTCACGAGGTACGTGGAGACCACCTTGGCGGTCTATTGGGAGAAGATGGGCTGAGTATGGTTTGTCAATGGGAATCTCAGACGTAATTCTGCATCGCCAAGACTGCGGGCGAGTTACAGAAATTTGGAGAGAGACCATGTCGATGTCATGCCCAAGGGGATGGAGTAGGCTGACATGGCCGGGATCGGCCCTCGCGGCCATGCCCATACTGACAATCCGGTCGCCCACGATCTGATTTACACAGAGACAATCTTGTCCAATTTGTGTCTTCTCAAAAATCCCATTCAGATACGTTCAATATGCCTCGATCACTGCTCCCGGGCATCTATGCCCCCACACAAATCTTCTACAAGGACGGCAGCGACAAGCAGCTCGACAATGAAGCCATCCGCAAACACACCATCCGTCTCGCCAAAGCCGGTGTCGTGGGCATCGTCACCAACGGCTCCAACGGCGAGGCCGTCTACCTGACGGCCACCGAGAGGATCGAGGCCACCCAGACCACCCGCGCGGCCCTCGACGAGGCCGGCTTCTCGCACCTCCCCGTCATCGTGGGCGCATCCGACCAGTCGGTCCAGGGGACCCTGCGCCTCTGCGAGGATGCGGCCGCAGCCGGCGGCGATGCTGTCCTACTCATGATCCCCAGCTTCTTCAAGTGGGCCATGACGGTCCCGTCCACGATGGAGAAGTTCTTCACCGACGTGGCCGACAAGAGCCCCCTCCCTGTCGTCATATACAACTACCCCGGCGCCGTGGCAGGCATCGACCTCGACTCTGACCTGCTTATCCGCCTGGCGCAGCATCCCAACATCATCGGCACCAAGTTCACCTGCGGCAACGTGGGCAAGCTGGCGCGCGTCGCCGGCGCGACCAACACCGTGTCCGAGGTGCTAGGGACATCATCATCACCATCTACGGCCGCCGAAAAGCCATACTACGCCTTCTCCGGCATCGCCGACTTCATCTCGCCGGCCGTCCAGGTCGGCGGCACAGGCGCCATCGTCGGCGCCGCCAACGTCTTCCCGCGCGCCTGCGTCAACGTGTACAACCTGGCGGTCCAGGGGAGGCTCACCGAGGCCATCCGGGCGCAGCAGGACCTCGCGCGGGCGGACTGGGAGCTGACGAAGCGGGCCGTCCCCGGCTTCAAGGCCATCCTGGACAGGTGGTGCGGGTACGGCGGGATCCCCCGGGCGCCCATGCCGGCGCTGGGCGAGGGGGAGGCGGCGCGGCTGATGGAGGACGTTGCGTGGATGATGGAGATTGAGGATCAGCTACGGGATTTCGGCGTGGCGCAGAACTAGCTAGCCGTGTTAATGTCGGTATGGAGAGAAATGCTAAAAGAAATAACATGACACAAAATAGAGGAAATAAGCTCATCACTTCATCCCGGGTATCAGATCAGTCATGCCAACCACCTGTTGAACCAGCCTAGGGCCTGCTCCTCAGCCCGCTCAGCGCACTCCACCTCGTGCCTGTCCTCCGGGTGCATGCGCACCGCGAAGCCATGCCTCGCGCCGGGCTCGATGCGCATCTCGTGGTCGTCGCTGGTGTCGAGCACCGCCTTCATGGCGAGCGCGTCCGCGCCCCTGAGCGCCATGTCGTTGTCGCCGACGACCACGCTGGTGGGCACGCGGGCCATCTCGGCGTCCTGCGGCAGCTTGACGAACGACGGGTGGGCCGTGAAGGCGGCGTCAATAAGGCGCTGCGGCTGGTCCTGGCCGGGGGCGGCGACGCGCGTGGCCGGGTCGTCCTGGGCGAGGAGGAGGACGTGCTTGCCGCCCCAGCAGAAGCCTGCGGTGCCGATCTTGAGGCCCTGGGGCGCGCCGGGGGGGGCCGGCGAGCGGCGGAGGGCCTGGAAGAAGGAGAGGACGCCGGGCCAGGTGCGGTTGATGTTGGTGCGCAGGACCCAGGGGATGGCGATGAAGGCCGCCCGGACGATGCTGATGGGCTTGGCGAAGAAGCTGAGCCAGGTTGGGGCAGGGTTTGTGATGTGGGCCATGAGGGGGAGGACAGCCGGGTTGAGGGAGCGTCCTGTTATCATGGTCATCAGTAACCAATTCATGGATGGATGAAGGAGGATGAGAGGCATAAGGTTGGGGTTAGGACATGCCCTTCATAAAGTCCGGCAGGTACACGAGGTAGCCGCCCTTGGCGTAGCGGTCGGATAGAACGCGGCAGTTGACAAAGTCCCAGCCAAAGGCATCGGGGATGAGAACGATGAGGCCCTTGGGGGCGACGCCGTTGGGAGGCCGGGCGACGTAGGTGGGAAGCCCGTGGATGGTGGTGACGCTGCCCGTGGGCTCGGCGGTCGCGACGCCGCCGCGGAAGCAATCTGGGCAGGCCATTGATGATGGAGAATGCTGATGAGTCTGTCTGGCGATTGCTGTGTGGAGGTGGAGGGAGACGGGAGGTGGGCGATATGAGGCATCATGAAATCACAAGCCTAAGAACTCACACAAATCACCACACAAAGTCCGATATCTCCGGATCAGCTTCGACAGACGGCCCAAGTCACACACCAAAGATCATTGGCGTGTATTTGAGACACTTAAATTTCCGCCCTTGTGCTGGATTGATAGAGCGTTGACATCGTAGGTACATGTACGGATACGGATGCCATTGTTGGTACGCCACCGAGTCTGACACTCAGTCTGACGGTCCGAATACGTGCATGTTGCAGAGTACGCACACATGCACGGGTAATAGAGCAACGAAGGCGGGGGAGTCTTGGATCCACCTTTCACTCCTTCGAATAATACCAGACTCATTTATCATTACTTATCCATCGCCAGCGCCTGGGCGACAAGATCCCTCACCGTCTCACGGAACGGGTGGTACTGGAACCCCAGCTCCCGCGCAGCCTCCTCGCCGTCCAGCCCATAGCTCTCGTCCAACGGCTGCTCCTCCAGGGCAACCCTGGCCTTGAGCTCAGGGAACTCATCAGCCATGATCCGCGCAGCGATGCCGTAGTTGAAGTGCTCCGGCGACGCCACCGTGTACCGCCTCGAGCCCTTGTCCTCGAGCAGCAGCGCTCCCACATGCGCCGCCGCCAGGTCCCGCACGTCGATCCAGAAGGGCACGCGCGACACGGGCAGCGGCTGCTGGCCGCTGGCGATCCTCCACAGCATGGCGTTGGACTCGTTGAGCCGGTCCACGCTGGGCACGGGGTGCACGACGGGGCCGAAGGTCATGGGCGGGCACAGCGCCACGAGGTCGAAGCCGGGCCTCTGCTCCTCGACGTACTCCCAGGCCGCGGCCTCGGCGAACTTCTTGGACCCGCGGTACGCGATGACGGCGCTGGTGGCCTTGTCGGCGGCCTCGGCGTACGTGAGCGGGTTCCAGTCGGCGCCCGTGTAGCGGAAGTAGGGGGGCGCCTTGCGGTCGGCGTCGAGGACCGACGCGAAGGACGAGGTCAGGACGATGCGGCGGATGCGCGGGTTGGCCGAGGCGGCGGCGAGGACGGCGCGCACACCGTTGATGGCGGGGATGATGAGCTCCTTTTCGTTGTCGGTGGTGTCGTAGGTGAAGGGCTGTTGTTGTCTGCCTGTTAGTGGATGCGTCCAAGTGACGGCCAGGGGGGGTATGTAGTGTGGTATATACTGACGCTGGCTGTGTGGATGATGGCGTCAACGTCCTTGACGGCCTCCTCCAGGCCTCCAGGGTCGTTGAAGTCGTTGATCTGGACAAAGTCGAGGTTTGCCTTGTGCTGTGGTCGGCTCCTGATCATCTCCTCCCCTTTGGCTAGAGACCTGGTGGCGCCGCGGACTTTGTAGCCCTTGCCAAGGAGGGTGTCGACGATGTGCGCACCGATGAAGCCAGTGGCCCCGGTGACGAGGACGTATTCCCTTGGGTCTGTTAGCATTGTCTGATGGTCCAAGAGATTTGGAGGTGGGAAATGTTTACTGTGTTGGGGAAGACATGGTGCTGGTGAATGGCTGTTGGTCCCGGGTAGCAGTCCGATTCAACCAATATTTACTGCAGTGAAGATGAAGCTATCACGTAAGTTCTGAACAGGACGACATGCTTTGTCCAAGATTCAGACTCGAATCCATCCACAGATACAGAATTCCTCGAACCATCTCCGCCCGCAATCGGAGCGCCCAACCGCGGTCGTAACCACCACCCACACCACATGCACCACCAATACGACGCCCAGCGGCTGTCGATGCCGCCCATCCCCGCCAGAGCGAAATGGAGAAAATGTTGGAGAGCCGTCGAGACGCCAAGTGGATCTGCCGCCCTTCCTCGCTGGCTGTCGTCGACGGCCACCGGCCGTGACCGGGGCCACGGCTCCATTAGCCTCCTCGAGTCGCACCACTCTGCTGACTCTGGCGTCTCTGCCGGTCTCGACGTTCCCCATGGGGCGCTCACCTCGCGTGTCAAGGACCCCAGGACCCGGCGGCTCCAGCGTCCCAGCGTCCCGGGGTCTCCAGCCTCCTCATCAACCACCGAGATTGGACCCAGGAAACCGGATCACGGGGGAGGAGCGTGTCTTGGCCCAGCATTAGGACG
>JAEMHR010000132.1:0-74971 GCA_016490725.1 Amphichorda felina
CCCCCTTGCTCTCCGCAGACCTGGAAACACGCTTCATTTGCAACGGATCGCGTCCCCGCAGCCGTGGTTCGACACTTTAGCCTAAAGATACAGCCGGCGCCAGCGTCCTTGGGGCAATGCGGGCGCATATCTGGTTCGTGGAAGCCGATGGGGGTCCATCTCCTTTAGGCGGAGAGCGACGGCTGTTTGAGGTTGCATGGGGAGCGTCAAGACGATAAATGGGACGGCATCGCGTCTGCAGTGTGTGGGAGAAACCGCCCAAGCAGTGCCCCCCGACTCGTCGAAAACACCACGATGCGCCCTCTCTACTGGCTCTCGGCCCTGGCTGCGGCGGTGACTGTCACCGCCGAGGACGGGCTCGATGGCTGGCTTCGATACGCACGGCTCCCCAAGAATCAGCTCGTAGGGCATACCAAGTCATTCCCTCGCACCATTGTCACCCTCGACGCCTCAGAGGGCGGTCCCCTCGAGACGGCGGGCACCGAGCTCCAGACGGGCATCAGCGGGATCCTGGGCCTTGACTTGGATATTGATCCACGCAAGGGCCGTCATGGCAACAAGATTGTCGTGGCCACCGTGGATTCGTACAAGCAGGCGCACAAGAAGCTGCCCGAGGCCCTGGACCTGGTCGAGGACGGATTCTACCTCAACACCAAGGGCAAAGATGTCTTGATCATTGGCTCCAACGAGCGCGGTGCTCTGTACGGTGCCTTTGAGTACCTGTCTATGCTGGCACAGGCCGACTTCAGCAGAGTCGCCTACTCAACCAACCCCGACGCGCCCATCCGCTGGACCAACCAGTGGGACAACCTCTGGGACAATGGAACTCATGGCAGCATCGAGAGAGGCTACGGCGGCGTCTCCATCTTCTACGACGGTGTCGGCCACGTCCGCGAGGATCTCTCCCGCGTGCCGCTTCTGGGGCGCCTCCTGGCCTCGATCCGAATCAATGGCATCGTCATCAACAACGTCAACGCCGACGCCAGGATCCTCACCGAGAGCAACCTGGATGGCGTCGAGGAGATTGCCAACCTGTTCCGCCCCTGGGGCATCAACATCGGCATGTCGCTGAACTTTGCCTCGCCCCGCGACTTTGGCGGGCTCGATACCTTTGACCCCCTCGACGACAAGGTCATCTCCTGGTGGCAGGATGTGACCGACGACTTGTACCGCCGCGTCCCAGACTTTGCGGGATACCTGGTCAAGGCCAACTCAGAGGGCCAGCCCGGTCCCCTGACGTACAACCGCACCCTTGCCCAGGGCGCCAACCTGTTCGCCAAGGCCGTCGAGCCTCATGGTGGCATTGTCATGTTCCGCGCCTTTGTGTACAACCACCTGGCCGACTGGAACGACTGGCACGCCGACCGTGCCAATGCCGCTGTTGAGTTCTTCCAGGAGCTGGATGGCGAGTTTGACGACAATGTCGTCGTCCAGATCAAGTACGGACCCATCGACTTCCAGGTCCGCGAGCCCGTCTCGCCCCTGTTTGCCAACCTCCGCGACACGCACATGGTGAGTTGAAATATGCAGACTGAGGCAGCGAAAAGACCCCTAACCTCCCGCACTGTAGGCCATCGAATTTCAGGTTTCCCAGGAATACCTCGGGCAGCAATGCCACCTGGTATACCTCCCGCCGCTCTGGCAGACCATCCTCGATTTTGATATGCGCATCGACGGCAAGGAATCCCACGTCAGGGATATTCTGTCAGGCAGGGTCACCGACCGCAGCCTGGGCGGCTATGTGGCTGTTTCCAACGTCGGTCTGAACGCAACATGGCTCGGCAGCCACATGTCCATGTCCAACCTGTACGCGTTTGGACGTCTGGCATGGAACCCGACGCTCGACTCGGTCGAGATCCTCGAGGACTGGACGCGTCTGACCTTTGGCCTGGACCGCCGTGTGCGTGAGGTCATCACTGATTTGTCCATGAAGTCGTGGCCCGCTTACGAGAGCTACACCGGCAACCTGGGCGTCCAGACCCTGACCGACATCCTCTACACGCACTACGGCCCCAACCCTGCGTCACAGGACCACAACGGCTGGGGCCAGTGGACTCGCGCCAACAGCCACAGCATCGGCATGGACCGGACCGTCTGGAACGGCACCGCCAACGCTGGCCAGTATCCGGAGGAGGTGGCCCAGATGTACGAGGACCCAGACACAACCCCCGACGACCTCATGCTGTGGTTCCACCACGTGCCGTACGACTTTGAGCTGCACTCTGGCAAGACCGTGATCCAGCACTTCTACGACGCCCACTACGCCGGAGCCGAGACGGCGGCCACCTTCCCTGAGATCTGGGAGACCCTCAGGGGTAGGATTGACAAGGAGCGCTTCGAGCACGAGCTCTACCGGCTGCGGTACCAGGCCGGCCACTCCATTGTCTGGCGGGATGCGATCAACATGTTCTACTACAACCTGTCTGGGATCCCCGACGAGGCTGGTCGCGTTGGGAACCACCCATGGCGCATCGAGGCCGAGGACATGACGCTGGACGGCTACGAACCGGTGTCCGTGTTCCCCACTGAGACGGCGTCGGGATACACGGCCATCGTGACCAACTCGACCGGCACTGCCACTGTGACCCTCCCCTTCGCCACGGGCAGGTACAACCTGGCCATCAACTACTACGACGTCACGGGCGGCAACTCGACCTACGAGGTCAGCGTCAACGGCCGGACGGTCGGCAGGTGGAAGGGCGACGCCGAGTACAAGCTGGGCAAGTTCCCGAGCCAGTACCTGGACGGGCACTCGGCGATCCGCGTGACGTTTGAGAATGTCAGGATTGCCAAGGGCGACAGCGTGACGGTCAGGGGGACTGCCGATGGGGCCGAGCAGGCGCCGCTGGATTACATCTCGGTGCTCCCGCTAGGGGAAGTGGACTGAGTCCTCAGGGTATAAATAGATGAACAGGAGAAATCAATATTTACATCACCAAGCGAGAAACCAGAAAAGTGCCGCTGTTTTTGAGCGCTCCGAGGGGCTCCCAAAGGATACAAAAGACTCCAGTAGAACTCCACCAACAGCGAAAGCAAGACTGGGGGCACCAAAATCGCAGATGGAGAATCGTTCAAGATCGACCAGGTCTGGAGGAAACTCGATGGGCTCGACACGTTCTCTAAACTTCCAGTCAGGATGGTTGAGGCGCAGCTTACGGGGCTGGCCCAGGAGCTCACGTCTTCTCTTGGGGGAGTATTCACGAAGAGGGGCGAGGCCCCAAACAAGGTTGGCAGGCGTCAAGTCTGGCAGACTTGCGCACCACAGAGAATAACCCCCCCTGCTATGCAGCTTGGATAAGATATCAAGTACCTGCGCTGCTGCTGATACACGCTGTGGGGCGGGTACAGCCCACGCAAGGCAAGAATCAGAACCTGGTAGCTCTGTTTCCCGTCTGTCCCACCGTAGATGGTGAATTTATCGTGGTATAGGACTAGGAGAGACGCGTCCTCACGCACGACCTCCCTTATTCATCGTGCACAATAGCCTCATCGCCTGCTCCCGATGAGGATATCTTGAGAGCAACCGTATTCTCTGTCTGCCTGTCGTAGGCCATCCAGACGGTAGAGAAGCCACCCCACCCAAGCTTGTTCTCGACTACACATCGCTTGTTGAGGACCTCGCCGAGGTAAATCGGACAATACCACCCCGAGTTGTATAGTTCGAGAGGCTCAGAGGCCAGATCGACGTCGATTTCCTCGTCGAAAATCCCCACATATTCGCTTCGGAATACAGGATCGACGCTGACGCCATAGTAACTGCACAGCCCTCTATGAGAGCTCTGGAAGTCGACAGACACGGTATAGGCCAAGGATGCGGCTGGATGCCAGACGGGCCAAAGTGGAAAAATATTGTCTGGAGGGAAAGGAGTTGGTGTGGGAAAAGCGACGCCTCATATGCGGCGTACGTATGGGGAAGCGCTTGGATTCTTGGCTTTAATAGGTAAATATGTCATGTGTCTAGAGGTTTCCGGACGGGAGGGCAGCCTTCGGCCGACATGAAGATGCTCTTCAAGTGGGTGGTGTGTGGTGCGTGATGGGTGGATTGCATGTGTAGCAATAGTAATAACTGCGAGGAGCAATATGACGGTCAATGCTAATACGTTATACCAGACGTCGGGACTGCGAGGTTCATGGTGGAATGGTGAAAGTGGGGCATGTTGTAGGGCTGTAAGTTCCATGCTGTCTGGTAATTTCATTCCAGTCATTCCATATAACCTGAATGTAATCTGTACGGATAGCTTCATGTCACTTAGTACGTACTCCGTACGGTAAGTAAGGACCTACCTACTAGTTATGCAATGCACTGCCACGGTGCGCCACAACGTGCCACAGTGAAGGTTGCCCCATGGGGAAAAGGCCGAGACTCCGCGAGCATCCATCCACCTCGAGGCATCCACCTTGACGCTTTGCAAGGATGGCGGGCTCTTCCTGCGAGCTGGATCTGGTTCTACAACTGCTGCCGATGCCGCCAACACTGCCGGTGCTGCTGCTGCTGCTGCTTCTCCTGCTGCCTATGAATATTGGCTGATATTGAATAGTATTATTGGCGTCGGGCGACTGCGCCCCCGAGATGTGTCGAGTCGATTGGTCTGTTGGCAGTTCGGCCCCCAGAACCGTCGTCACCGACTCGCTGCATTTCTACCCAAGCCAAGCACCCAAGCCACCTCGGTGATCTCACATGGGTCTGTGCCGCAATCTTCGTCCCACTCACGCTCCATCCTCCCTCTGTGGGCAGTGGCTGTGTGGACATGGCGACAGGATCAGCAGCTTATCTGCCTTCATGCTTTGACGCCTTGCTATAGTGAAACGAACCAAGATGCTGCCTGTGAATGCCATGGCTGATCTGTGAATCCACGTATAATAAACCACTGCCTCCACCACCCCTTAGCTCCCCATTCTCAAACACCAGGATTGTGTTCACACGACAACAGCATTCACCACCCGCCACCGACTTCATCTTTTTACCATGTCGATGCTGATAGATACTGAAGCCGAGGCCAACGCCTATGCTGGGGTGCCAGTAGTTTTCCTTGCAGTCAGCCTGCTCGCGAGCATCACCTACAACATCTTGTCCTTTGCCAAGCTCCACCAGCACGGCGATGGCGCCCGATACGCTGTGCCGTGGCTGAAGGCGTCCAGCGTTCTGACCACAATGTTTGTTCCCAGGAGCTACACTCGTCCTTTCCCCGAGCAACTCACTGATTGTTCTCGCCTTTCTTCCTAGATTCATCATCTTTTGGCTGACCTACTATGCCATCCAATGGGCCTGGGTATACGGCATATATGGAAACTGGATGGGGACGATGCAGGTCAACATCTTCTGGATTCTCTTCGAGCCCGTTGTCCTTGGGATACTCATCGTCACCCAGGTCGAGCTTGTCCTCGGCCTGCGCTACGCCTCCAGCCTCAGCCAGGGCAAGGCTGCAGCACCATCCGTGCGCACTCCGCGCGCCGTCTCCCGCATGGGCTACCTGCTCGTCGTCATCCTGAGTCTTGTCAGTTTTGCCTACCTCGAGTACACCTTTGTTGCCATGCAGACGGGTCGCCGTACATCTGGCTGGGCATACATGGGCATTTCCATGACTGTATTCGCCATTCTGCTGATCCAAGCACTGGGCTGCCTCATCTACGCCCTCGTTGCGACTCGCGGGACGTCCCTCGGATCTGTGAGTCAAGGGAGCTTAACTAAGGGTAGCTAGATGGACTCCGTACTAACATGCATATATCAGATTCGCAACCTTTTGGTGGCCATGTGCTCCATCTCCTTTATCCGACAGCTCTACGTGGTGATCGTCATGTGCATCAATGCCAACAACCCGCAGCTGACGCGTGAAACCAATTTCATTTGGATCCACATCCCCGATATCGTCATCACCGTGGGGACATCCCTGATTTGCATCGGCCTGGCCTACTCTATGGCATCGAAGCGGTACGGTGGACTCTGGGCCGATAATCTCCCATCTAGCTAGGTGGGAGCCTGAGGGCAATAACACTCTTCCTGGCCTAGCGGTGCGCTAGGGAGAAGTGTTTTGTTGTTGGCTGGGTTAGTAATGATATGGAGGTCAAGGGATGAGTCCTCTGGGGGTTTCTTGGGCGAGATGAGCAGCGGCTTTGACGTTTCCTTACGGCTGCGACGGACTTTTTTCGGATACCCTTGTTTTATGCCATCATTTAGAATGTATTTAATCCTCATTTTACTATCTAGTTAAAGTCATGCCAGATACCATCGAGAGATAGAACACTATGATCCGAACAAGAGAACATCATGATTTGAAAGACTTCACCATGGACCACATCGAAACTATCATCGTCCCACCCGATATAAAAGAACCTGCCAATCCAACAATAGTGAACCAACCTACCCAGTGCGAGGCTGGTGATCAGACCAACTCCCAAACAGCCTTGGCCAACTCGTCGTATTTTCTCTCGCCAACCTGGTCCCGTGCCCATTCTACAGCCTTGTCGAGCATCATCTCCCAAGCATCCTTCTCGCCAGATAGCTTCTTCTGTAGGTAGGCAGCGACGCAAGCGGTCGCCACAACATCCTCCTGAATCTGTTCCAGACCAGCAGCTTTGGCGGCTCCCTTTGCTGTCTTCTGATCCACGCCGAGAAGCTGCTCCAGAGCGGAACTCCAGCTCCACTTGCCAACAAATGTCTGCAGAGACGCGAGACTCTGCAACGGATCCTCTGAGAGGACATCCCGGACATCGTCCGTGGGTAACTCGCTCTGCATTTTTCTTTTTGCCTGCTGGGGCATGGCCTTGCGACTGACAGTGTGTGATCCATAACTGGCACCTTGACTGGCAAGGGATACGGAGCCAAAGAGGCTAGGTGTAGATGCAATAGAGTCAGAAGCCTGTTCCAAATTGTCCACAGCTCCTAGTTCATCGTCTGACAGATACTCAGGAAGGGGCATTGTAGCTGACTCGTCCGTATATATTGTGTACGAAGCAAGAAGATCATGGTCAACATTGCTTACCCCCGATGGACTGGCCTGGACGGCAACTTGGGGTTCAAATACCGCCTGATGACCAGAAGACATGGGGGCAGGTGGTGCGGGAGGCGCAGCTCCGAACAGAACACCACCGACAGATGCGGCCACTCCGAAATTTGTTGGGCCAGAACCGTGGCCAGTACTGACCCGGGTGGAAGACGGTGCGGCCTTTCTGCATGCGAAAGACGGGAGAATACGCTTCGCGGACCCGTCTCTTCTCGCCCTTTTAAATCTGATGCTTGGTACAGCTTCGTCTTCCTCCTCCTGCTCTACTGGCATGCCATCGGGTAATTCCATCACGCCCAACTCCTCCTCCTGCGCCTCGTCCGCCACCGCAACAAACGAGCACCATTTACCAGCGACCTGGTACCGGAGGCCGAGTCTCACAGCCTCACGCTCCACCATGTCACTGAATCGGCCGTCAAACTCCTCCTTGAGGAGCTTGGGCGAGCCTCGTTTCTTGGCGTGGAAGATCCAGCCACGTCCCTCCTCAAGCTCGCCAATGGCCTTGCGAGCTGCAAGCTGGTGGATTGTCTGCCCTTTCTCTGACAGTTTGGTGATGGGTATTTCAAGCTCCAAAGGCCCGTGGGTCGAGGTTCCCTTCAGCAGAACCGACTTGGGATTGCGATGGGGGCTGTCATCCGACATCAACACGTAGATGGCAGCCCGCGTGTATGGAAATAGAGGGGGGATCTGGAATGGGGATTGCAGATACCGTGGGGTGTCGATCTGCGGGAGGTGGTCGTACTTGGAGTCTGCATCGGCCATGACAATGTCGCCTTCCTTGTCCTTGAAAGAAGGATCGAACAAGGAGATTTTCTTCTTGGGAACCTCAACCTCTTCCTCACTTACCCCCAGGTCCAGGGCATCGGTGACCTTTTCAATGAGTTCGAATTCCTCCTCATCCTCACCATCCGCGCTGTCGTACTTGATCTCGAGCGTGTAGTCACGGACATGTGGCATGAGAGCGCCTTTGAGCATGCGGACCACCTTCTTGGTCATCTGTTCATTGTCGCCAACTGACTGGGCGAAGCCATTGCCAGCTCGCGCCGCCCCTTCAATGAGCGCATGGCTCACATCTCGGCCAATACCAAGCGTGAAGAGTCTGACAGCACCTTTGCTGTTGGAGACTTGGTCGTTGATGAGTCTGAAGAGTTCTTCTTGCTGCCAGATCTCGCCATCTGTTAGGAGGAAAACCTCGAGGTTCATGTCCTTGTATCGACGCTCGAATACTTGGGCCACCGGTTTTGTCATTTCCGTGCCTCCGAAGTTGGGCCTGAATTGTTTGACGTAGCGGACGGCCTCATCCAGGGTGTTTTGACTGTAAGTTTGGGACCTCTCCCAAAGAAATTCGAACCGAGTTCCAAAGCTGCAGATGTTGAATTTGACCCCGACGGGCAGAGATCTGAGAAAAATATTGAGTGCGGCGACGAGGTTGGGGATCTTGTTGCCTTCGCCCATGCTGCCACTGCGGTCACATACAAAGACAATCTCGGGCTTCTCAGCCGGAAGATCAAACTTGGGGACCAGGGTTGCCATGAGCGCGCGTTGGTTGGGGATGGTGGGGTGAACCTCGAGCACAGCGCTCGGCTCCCCAAGTCTCGAGGCGGAGACCTGCAGGACAAAGTCTTGATCTAGCTCGGTGGAGCCGAGGGAGAGAGAAGCCGATGCTTTTTCGAGACAAGGCTCATCGGAGGCTGAAGCTGTCGAGGAATGACCGATCTGAACGGATATGGGGTGTGATGGGGATTGGATAGATCTGATGGCGGACCCCTTGGGCATCTCGGCATCGACAGTCACCGAGAATCCTCTTGCGGGGTTCAAAGCTTCAGTAGTTGACCTGGACAGACTCTGCAGAGTTTCCGATGAGCCATATCGGGGCGCGATGCTGGTAGGGATGGTGAAGCGGGCGGCATCAGCCCCGGCATCGTGCTTGAGCTCGCCAAGATAGTCGATATCGACCTTGACCGTCTCCCCGGGGGGAACATTGCCAATCCGGGAGGTGAAGACGTCGCTTGCATCCATCGACTGCTCTAGGAGACCTGCCTCCAGGCCGCGGGCCTTGGCATTGTCGTAGACCTGCCTGGCCTTGGCCTTTTCCTTGACGACGCCACGAATGACCTTGGTGCCGACAGTGCAAGTGAAGCCCACGACTGAGACGCCATCGTAGAGTGGGAAGACGTACTGCAGCTCGTTGAGAGGCTTGTCCGGGTCTGGGTTCGCAAAGGTCTGAGTGAGAGTCGTGCGCGAGGTATCAGCGGCAATGGTGGTATGGGCTCTGACTCCGAGGAGAGGAATATACTTGCGCCATCCGCCGACGAAGACGAAGCACCCGCTGTGTATGAGTTGGGCCATTGCCTGGGGCTGGCTTTTTCGACAGTGTGTATGCTGAATTTGCAGTCCACGTTGGCTGAAGGGGAGATGAGCTTCGTGGTGGTTGAAAGTGTCAAGAATCCAGGGTAGAAACTACTGGGTATAAGGGGGGTGGGTGTCTTCTTATACCTCCTCCCACGAAGTGCCAGACTGATATAGGATGGATGCCTTGCTGGAAGCCTGAAGTGCACCATGCACCATGCATCGAAATCATCCAATGACCGACGAGTTGACGATGAGGGGTGAAGTGATGACTGATGTGCAAGTACGTACGCGTGTAACAGTTCAATGATGTTAGATGGCAAGACTCTACCTATAAGGAAAAGAGGAAAGGACCAGCAGACCTGGCCCTAGGCTCCAGGCTGCAGCCTGCAGCCTGCAGGACACAAAATACAGGGCTGCAGCCTGCAAGTGTCAGGTAGGTCGGGACTTACTGGATGAGGAAGGGGGCGAGTCTGACAGGACAGGAGTCTAGGGTATCTCCGCACGTGAGGGGCTATCCCACCGTCCCCCATCCGCTTTGCTGTGGTTGGTGGCGATATGCTTCGTGTTTCCGGCGTTGGCCCACAAGGTACTATTCCCGGTCCATGTCCTGTCTCCGTGCTCCCCTCGCTGTGGCACATGCCGTCGACCAGCGCCATCAAGACACTCTAGCTATTTGCTATGGGCAAGTCAATGGGAAGGAAGATGGTCCTCGAGCATTGCCCTTGGTGGAAGAGCGCTCGGCAACGACAAAGTATTGGAGGTGAATGAGTTATGTGGTCCTAGATTCAATACTGTTACGACTGTGATTCCTAAATATAGGCGGACTAAATGATGGATTGAGGTTGGCATGTGATGCTCCAACTGGCAATAGCCAAACTACCCGTCATCTTCTATAGCATTTCCTTATTTCCACCAAAATAAGGCATATCAACCATAAAAGCACTGGCAGGTCCTATCAATACCATGTCAGAGCCCATATCCGTACCGTGTTTGAAAAATGAGATATAACACTTACTGCCAGCCAAAACCGCCGCACTCCCCGCCGGTGTAGGGGCCACTAGGTCCCGAGCAGTGCTTGCACTATATCCCCAATTTGTCAGAATAGAGATCTTCATGAGGCTTCTCAAGGGCACTTACACGATCATCACAGAGATCACCACCACCAACACCTACACAGGAGCCTTCCGCGCCGCATTTGAGGGTACTGGCGTCGACCTCAGCATTCGCAGGCACGTCGGAGCCCTCTCCTGCTGGCAAGGCGGCAATGGCCGGGACAAGGATGGCAAAGATGATTGGGATCTGAGAAGCCTTCATTGTTGATTTGATATGGGATTATTTGCTTTGAAAGAGTCTGAGGTAATTATTGTAGAGGGGCTTGGCTCGTTATATTTGATTTACAGACTCGGTCTTGCGGTCGGGACATGGCGAATTCTTATACTTTATAGAATAGGCGTCCTCGGAGCGACTTCTTCCCATGATTTCTCTCTGATCGTCGCTCGGGATATCTTTGGAGGTAACTAGAAACTGTATGATTGGTATTGTGACCTGAGTGAATCAGGTTTAAGACATTCCAACTTTCAGCTTCCATAAGTAAGTATTTGTACCCAAGCTTGGTTGTTTCTTTTGCCAGATGATACTCGTACGACTGCATACTGTGCTAGGCGACCCGTTGGTACCAGCCTCGCGTCATTGGGTACTACGAGTAAGCCCCCAAAGATTCAGATATATTAAGCTGTGCTCATCCTAAATCTCGGTCGAATAGTTTCGAAGACAGATATATCTACTCTTTGCCACTGCTTAAGTGCTCACACAATAGGCTACTATGATCCATATGGGAGTAGAATGTTGTTGGCTTGAATGCTTCCGCGGCCACCATTTTGTTCGTTCATGTCTCGGACCCCTCGCCTGGCGGGGAAGGTACTTACCATAAGAATCTGCCTCCCTGACGTTGATCCTCTCAGCCCCTGTAGAGTGTGATATGGATTGTGACATGTTCAGCTGTTTTGGGAAGAATGATCTGCATCGGTACATACTCTATGTATAATCCATGTCAGAATAAGCACGCAAGCTTCAGAATCAACGAATATACTTCCATCCAGCTGGTTTAACTAGCGCTTACTCTAAGGTAAATGGGAATATTTCCCTCAGGTAGCTATGTCGTACAAGGATGTGATCGAAGCTAGGGTCCCATTGTAATGACACAACCGTGTCAGTATTCGTCGAAGGTGAACTGAGCGAGTCCAGGCCGCTGGGTGTCCGTGGCCACCAAACAGTCACCTGTGCTTGTTAGATACTCTTTCTCACTTTTCGTGTTTCCGTCATTTTCATCAATCACATTGGCTATGAAAGCTTTCATGTCGAATAGGTATTGAACAAGTCTAAGCTCTGCTAACTAAGAAGTGCACATATTATTGTTGCTGTGGCCATAATGGTGAGCGAGTTCGTCGCGCATAGCATTCTCCTGGCATATGTGACAATGGTTAAGCTGAAGAGTTCACGAATGCTATGATAGCTATTATCCTCCTGCTATTCAGCCTAACCCCGTCTGCCTCATTTCCTTGATTGAATGCAACTGCTCCATCTATTCCTGATCCCCCTCGTATTGTTGAACGGTGACCTTCAGGGTGGCGGCCAGAGACTTAGCCTCGGTCTTAACATCCTGGCTGCTGCGCGGCTTCACTAGATCTGAAAGAGAGCCAGCGATTGACTTTGAATGTCAGTACATGCGTTGGTTACCAGAGTCAAAGATAGAACTCACATCTTCAGCGATACCGACAGCGCGGAGAGTGGTAGCAAGGGCTGGGCTAACAATGGCAACCTTGTTCAATTCACTGGCCTTGCTGGTGAGGGTATTGAACAGCTCTATCTGGACCCGCACAAGCTATTAACAAGTTAGTGTCGGGGACCGCACCGGAAGTATGCGGGATCAACTTACTCCACGGTAGGAGGCAACGATGGTATCACTTTCCATGGCTTCAAACTCATCGGAGTCGTCGAGTTGTTTAACGAGATCGCTGGCGGTGCTAGAGATATCCGTGAGGCCCTTCAGGATTTTCTGCGAGGAATTAGCAAACCGGCGATAAGTGTATTTTGGTGAAGGAGGTTCTTGCAGGAATGGGGCCCTTCGCCATCATGATGAGGGGAGCGTTGGAGGCACTGATGCTCTGAGCAGGACCCTGGAGATCCTGAGATTTCTGGGTGAGCGACTTGAGGCCATCACCGACCTCTGCAGCCGTGGCAGCTGCAGAGGCGACGGCAGCAAGACCAGTAACGATAAGAGCGCTGAGACGCATCTTGAACCAGGATTGGGAGGTTGAAGGGATTTAAGGTTATGTTAGAACTAGAGTGCTGTATACACTGGCAGTGTACAAGTAAAAAGAATGTGAGTGATGACTTGGTTGAAGTCGAAGGTAGGAGAGAACCCTTGGTCCTTTTATACCCAAAGAAAAATCGGTATGTCTCGACTCGCGATTGTCATCTGAGGCGGGCCGGGGTTTATCATGTTTATCCCATCGGTATCCGTATTAGTCAAGCACTTGTTCCCGCGCCAAGGTCTTCGCTGTTTGGTGTTGTCTCTTCTCGCCGTGTCAGGGTTAGGGTTATGGACGATCTCAATAAGACAATCCCGTCCTTCCAGCTGGGCACCATCGCCTGTTCTGGTAAACCCACATTGCCTTAGTTCACATCGTAGGGAAAACCAAACAACTTGGTTCTAGCATCTTTTTTCTTTCTTTTGATCCCTTGTCACAGCCCAATCCTTCATCCGTCCCTGAAAGGGGAGGAGGCTCTGCGATCTCGATTCCTGGGCGTGCTGCAAGTTCCACCCAAAGGGAAAGTCTGTCCTGACTTCGAGCATTGAATTGCTGAGATACGAGTAGATATTCCCCAGACAGGCTAGCCCGAAAGACGCCTGCGCGGCAGCGAAATTGGGGTTCTCCCCCAGACAAGCCAAGACCACTCACCATTCGCCCACGTTCCGCTGTTCCAGTCCCGCTAGGGGAATATCAAGACGGCACCTACTCGCACGAATACTACATACAGTAAGTGTTCTCTGCGTCTACAGCACACTTGAGGTGCGTCTTCAGGCGGTGCAATGCTCCGAAGGCCCGACCACCGACTCTTGACATTTGATGTCTCGCAGAGGAACCCGGGTGAGGGGTGATCGACGACCAGCATGAACATACTCCTATCACTGGAGTGTAGATCTCTTTCTTATCCCGGTGTCAGCAAATTTTGTACGAGTAGGCAGTACAGGCAGATAGCTTCGGCGAGCAGCGCACGGATATCATACATGGCCGCCACATTGTCGTGCCACTATTGGGAGGCTATCAGGCTCGTCACTGGGGAGCTCTCAAATTGCGGGGGAGGCAACTCTACCCGATTATTTAATGCGACGGGCACACCTGTTCGGCCCATTTCCCAGCTCTGGTTATGGCCCATAACTGGTGATCAAATTGTGATTCTATGACAGGTATTGTACGGCGCTTAGGCAAAGCTAAAACCCAAGGCACAAGCTCTCGCGGAAACAAGTACGCCCGGAGGAGCCCCCAGAGTGCGAAGAGTCGAAATCACGAAAGCTTTTCGACCTGTCCCATATGATAAAACAACGGCGGGTGACGTAGCTGCTCCAGACCGAAGGCTCTAGTAGTCATGCTGGGTGAGGGACATATCATCCTTGTGGACCCTGACTTGGCCCAAGAGAACTGCCCACCAGTCTCCGACTTTCAACAGCCAGTCATGACGGTCCTTGTGTTTCGAGGACTCCTCCAGCTGCCGGATCATCTCCGGCCTTTTGGTCGACCTCTTTTTCCGAGGCTAGTGATGCTGCTATTATAATCCTGCTTTGATATCTCTGACGCCCGTGACTGTAAGAATTACCGCTTACTTCGAGGACCCTCTAAGGCTCCTGGCTGGAGAGGCTATCCTCTCTCCGCTTTTCCTTTCACTGTGGTAGCATCAACTTTCCTATTCAAGGGCTCCCATGGCAGTTTTACCTAGCCAATCGCTGATCAGAACGCCTCGCTACAGCCCTGTATACTCACTACTGTTAAAGCTGAGGAGTAATATGCACGGATACACTGACTTGAATACTCACGTATGCCTACCAAGCGTGACAGGGGGCATGGAGGCATGGTGGCTGTGCTCTAGGCTGTGCTCAAGGCTGAGCTGCAGGTCGTCCTGAGGGGTTGAAGGGCTGAAGGCTGTGCCCCTCATCCTGACAGGGGCAGCGAATGGCGAACAGTCCCATCATATGCACCTGCTCCTTGCTACTAGTATGCAGATATTAATCTTTGAGGATTCCAGACCTCTCACGCAGAGACGGCTCACCTACATCTCGGCCTGTGATATTACAGAGACATCAATCAAGTCATTAGCATGGCCGACGTTGCTGGACTTGTCATCGGTGTCGCCGCGTTATGGCAGTCCTGCGTCCAGGTCTACGAAATTGTCGAATCAACCCGTCAATACGGTGTAGAATACGAGCTTCTCAACGTCAAATTCGAGGTCGAGCGCATTCGTCTGCTTTGCTGGGGTGACGCTGTCGGCCTCAGCTCTGTACATAGAGAAGGGAATCATAGCGGAACGCCCATATCCACCCTAGACGTACGGCTCCAGCGAGAAGACGTTCGCAGTGCTGTACTCCGTCTACTCGGGTGCATCCAGTACGTGTTTGAGAATGCGGACCGCCTGCAGGACCACTATGGGCTGCAAGCAACACCCTCGATCCTGTCCACGGGCGAGGGTCAAGGGGTGCTGCCGTCGCAGAGTCAGCGCATCCTCAACGGCGTGTTCAAGCGCGCGTACGACAATCTACGTAGGATGGCGCGCGAGCGACATACAGGCACTCCGATGGCGCGCAAGACGGTATGGGCAGTGCGCGACCGCAAGAAGTTCGAAGTGTTCGTTGCCGAGCTGCGCGGCTTCAACGACAGTCTCGAGAGTCTGTTCCCGGACGCCCAGCTAAAGGTGGCCGCCGCCATGAGGAGCGAGATTGATGCAGCAGACGAGGTGCGCGAGCTGCAACTGCTTCAGGAGGCCACGGCAGAACAGCACCAGGAGCTTTCCGAATGTACGAGTATAAGACTCGACGAGCTGGGCGCAACCGTATCCGCCAGAACCGAGTTGCTGTCAAAGACGCAGGGCGATACGCGCACCCAAGCAGAGGAACTAGCGGAAGGGGATTGGGAGGATATAGACGAGGAGATATCCCTGGACGGTCAACAGGAAAAGGAACCAGCAGCAGCCCCCAAAGCTCAACCTGAGATGGACGAATTATCCAAGAGGCTGAAAGAGGTCGAGCTGTACGTGCAGAAGAAGAGCCAGGGAGCCTTGACTCTCAGCCTCATTGGGCCCTTCTCGGGGCTAGGGCACGTCTCTGGCCATGTGTACTGGGATGGCAACAAGGGTGAGCATACGTTTTGGGAGGACAGAAACAAAGGCTTCGTGTCGACGGTGCACGCATCATTCGGTACGATAATCTTTTGACCCTTTCCCCTTTGCAGTTGTGTAACAACAGGAAACAGAGATGTACAAGAAGAAGAAGTACATGAGAAAACAGCGTCGGAGCGAGTACGGATCGCCCGACTCAGAGGACTATGCATTGCTTGATCCCGAGAGCCACTCCCAGTATGAGAACGTCAACCCTGGTACCGTCACGGTAGAAGGTTACGGGCTGGAATGTTGGGAGTTTGAAGAATCGAAGCCCACCTCTAGGGACAACACCATATTAGTCAACTATGCCGAACTGCCCGTCTTGCCTGCCCGAAAGCTGCTGCGCAGAATGAATGAGCTGCAAAAACACTCTGGAAAGTTTGGGTGGAACCCCAAGAAGGAGGAACTCGACCTCCAAGAGTTGGTTGGAACCCTTGGGTATGTGGACACTCGGTCACGAGTCAGCACCCATGGGTTTCCGCATCATGTCTAGACAACTGACATTCTCACAGTATCGTGTACTATGACCAGAAGTACGCAAGGGACCGAAACCGGTGGATTGGCGATCTGTACAGTTTGCTTAACCGCACCGATGTTTTTGCCGACTTCACGACCATGTCCAGTGTCGGAATGCGATGGACCGGCCCAAACAGTGATGAATGCATTGGTATCTGGAATTTCCTGCGCCAGATTGCTGTAGGTAGGGAGCTGGCAGTACGACTGAAATACCTCGACGGAGACATGTCGTACAGCGGCTTCACCCCCCGGATTCTCGCAACCCTCATCGTCTCGGAGCTGTGGCTGAACCATGTCCAAATCATCCTCAAAGATGCCAAAGTCTCCACCAACGGCGTCAAAGGTGCAGAGACGGCAGAGGAAAAGGCCAAGGCCGAAGATTATAAGAAAAAGGGCAACGAGGCCCTGAGTAAGAATGAGCACCAAAAGGCTGTCGACCTGTACACGGAAGCCATCAAGATTGACCTCACGAATGCAATCTACCGATGTAATAGGGCTGCTGCACAGATGGGCCTGGAGAAATATGAGGAGGCGGAAGAGGACGCATATGTGGCCACCGGGCTCGATCCCAAGTACGCCAAGGCGTGGTCTCGACTAGGCATGGCCAGGCTCAAGTTGGGTCACGGGAAGCGAGCCAAGAAGGCCTATGAACAGGCGCTTCAGGTTGCAGGAAAGGACTCAACGGCTCAGATGCGCCAGGGTCTAGCCAACGCCGAGGAGGCGATTACCGGGGCTGTCGAGGCCATCAACTCGGAGACGGATGAGGAGAAGCAGCACAACCTGCGATCCGCCTTCCTCGACGAGGACTGGGAGATTTGGGGGAAAACCTCAGAATTCCATTCCCTCGTCCATGAACAGCAAGTCGAGGGCTTACTCTTGTTCGCTGAACGCATGAGGTGGCCTTATATCAACGAACTGCGAGACTACGCCGAGGATGTCTATAGCACTATCCATAACGGCGGCACGATCAACGTCAACCTGCATGATTGGCTGTATGGGATTGTTCTTCCAGGGAAATGGTTTGCCTTCAAGATCATGACGGCATTGATTCTCTGCACCCCCAGCCTCGCGGGCAAAGTTGACATCGCCCCCTACTACGACTGTGGTCTGTGGCTGCCCACGCGATCATACTGGCGCGTCCGAACGGTGCTCGGTCGAGTGTTAGGCTGCCTGCCAGGCGTCATATCTCTCTGTGGATGGATCGGACCCTGTCCGAAGGTCGAGATTGAACCTCCGGTGGAAGGAGGACGGCCACGTCACGTTCGCATCAAGGCCCGACGAGTTGCCCTAACCGAGCACAAATCTAACTCAAACGACGGCGTTGTCAAGGTTGGAAACTCGTATTACCATAAAGACGCAACGCGTATCCGTCCCGATGAAGAGGTAGAGCCATACCTGGCTGAGATCAAAGACCCCAGCACGTGGATCATACCGGAGCCCCCCGTCCGGGATGTAAGCACCTGCGAGATTGAATCCATCCGGCTCAAGAAGCTTGCGGTACAGGTTGATGTGGCGCAGAAGTCGGCAGACGGAAGCATGAACGACGACGACGTAGAGCTGAAGACCGAGTACCGGGCCAGCATCACGTTCAAGATAGACAACAACAAGGAGCCTGTCACGTACAAGCTCTTCACCAACCCTGTCTTTGTAACGCCACCGCCCTGCTTCCCTGGTCCCAAGGGGGTCCACGAAGCGCACATGCGGGATCTTCCAAGGTACCAAAAGAACATCTGGTCAATTGAGCGGCTGAAGGAGCACACCGCAGAGGACACGGACGAAGACGAGGTCATGGTCATCAACGCCACAGGCAAGGGCGCCGAAGTCCTGGCCAGGGCATGGTGCTCTGAGAGAGGGACCTGTGCTGTCATACGTCGCGCTGGGGGGCCATGTTTTGTCTGCGCAGTCCGAGCTGCCAGCAAAGCGAGTCTTGGAACAGGTGTCTTGATATGGACGGAATGAGGAGTCAGCCTGAGCTGAGTATGAGTGATGCAATGCATCAGTAATGGAATGCATTATTTGTTTCTCTTCTTCTTCTTTGTATTGTATCCTTCATCTTTACCCAAGGTTTCATGCTCTATAGGAGTCAGCAGACTGATAACGCTCATTTTGATATTCTTCGGTGTCGGAACCTTGACCATTGCCACTGAGCTGGCTCTATCTTCATCCACGGGATTAAACCAACCTCAGATTCCCTCCCCCAATAGGTTGATAGTGTACAGTAAAAAGCAGGCTACAAGCAAGTGTTGCCTCGAATGCGCCTTCCAAGCTGCAGTGGGGCGTCCCTGGTGCTTCGCCCTACGAAGCATCATAGTCGTCCACTTGCCACTCCTTCTCTTCTTTCTTGGTCCTCTTCTTCCTCGAAAAGTCCAGCTTCATCCCTGCCGTACCGACCAACGCTATCCCTGCCGCGACGACGGGTATCTGCATCGTAGCAGCGCCAGCAGCAATGGTCGCCGTGCCGCCGAGTACTCCCAGGATCGCCAGCATATTTCTTTTCAGCACCTCGCGCTTCTGCACCTTGTCCAGCGCCTGCTCCACCGCTTGTTTCCTGGCTTCGTTGCTCTCGCGTGCCAGCTTATACTGGCGGTATCGTTCCTCCTGGACCTTGTCGAGTCGCGGGCGGTCTGGTCGCGGACGGTCCTTTTCCCTTCTCCTTCCAGGCCTCTCTCTTGCCCAAGACTGCTTTTCCCCTTCAAAGGCCGCAGCATCTCGGTCGATGCGCCTGCGAAGCTCCCTCAGCTGGATCTGCAGCTCTTCGACCTGCTGAGAAAGCACTGTTACTTCCTTCTCACCCTGAATGAACTGTTTTCGGTACTCGTCTCTCTTCGCCGTGAAGAGCGTCTTTAGATCGCCCCTGAGATCTCGCTCAGCTGCCTCGGCCCTTGAGAGCTGGTTTTCCAGGCTCAGCTTCTGTGCCCGAAAGCGCCGCGCGGATGTCTCGTCTCTGATTTGTAGGGCCTGCTCGTACAATTTCCGCATCGACTTGAGCTCCTTTTGTAGGCGCTGCCATGCCGCCCCATGATGCCTGGCGAGCTCTATTCCGGCAGCGGTCTCGTCAAGATCCTTGTGTTGGCCGATCAGCTCTTTCTGGATTTCCAGCGTCGCTGGACCTCGGTTGTCGGATATCCACAGGACACTTGCCAGAATGGATAGCGCCGACGCTCGTGTTCCGTTCCATCTCTGGATACGGCTGCCTTGGTCCACCATCGAGCCCCAGTATTCTCCTTTGTCTCGCAACTCCTCCTCCCTCTTGCACGCTCTATGGTAGTCTGTCCCACCGATGCGAAGGCCATCCCACATGGTTGTGACAAGCGTGGCGAACATTGCGGCTTCAAGACCGCACATCTTCTTCAGCATGGTCAAGCTTCTCATAGCCGATCCAGACATTCTATTGTCCGTAATTCGGTGGAGGTAGATTATCCCTCCTAGCGTGGCTCCATGTGCGTATACCTGGCCCAGGAAGAAAGCGATTTCTTGGAAGATGGCTGTATCGGAGTATCGAGTGTCATCAAAACCGGGTGTGTCGATGAGGAAGACACGGCGATTGGCAGTCATGAAACAGTAGAGGCTGAGGCCAGCTGTAGCTGTAGGAAATTGAAGTCGGCATTCTGTCACAGCTGAGGAGCAAGGGGAATTGAGATTGACGCACCAGATACCAAGCTGTGGCCAATACCGGCGTCTTGGCCAGTCAATCGTTCAATGAAGGTGCTCTTCCCGGCCCCCGTAGGACCCATTACCAGCACGATGATATCCGACGGGCTAGAAATACAATCAGAATTATCGCACGTGAATCCACGAGAGAAGCAACATACTAAATCAGTGGGAGGCTGTCTTTGGCCATGATGGGCCGAAGAGTTGAGGGCCCCAGATCTGGATAGAAGCTGTCGGGTTTCAGGGTTTCGAGGCTAGACACTGGAGGCCTGCTTGTATTTTGTAACCTTGAATCCTGGACACCACTGCTTGGGGGGCTCACAACAACGTCCTTGTTCGTAGACTTGAGCTGTGGGAGGGGTAAATGGTAAATGATGCTAAGCGCATCGCGACTGGTGAGAAGTGTGAGGCTGTATCCTGCATGCAAGTCACATGGCCTCAGTAGCAGGGCTTGGCATCCTGGATCTACAAGTTCATGAATTCATCAGTGGCACTAAAGCTATCTGTACAGCATTTGCCCTTCAGCTGCGAAGACCCAAAGTGTATTTAATGGCAACCGCTGGACACCGCAGTTACAACTTCTAGCTTGAAAGCACTCGCCACAGCACAAGGCAATGTCAGCACGCATGGGGGCATCTCCATTCATTACACAGCCCTCCCCTCGCGCACGCGGTAAGAGTCCTAAAGCGTTAATTCTAAGCCCAGAAGGCATAATAACTGGCCCTCGAGGCTCCCTCCTCTTTGCATTAGCGGGTGGTACGGTGGCGCATGCAGACATCGACAAGGGCCACTCAGCCCCGCCCAGAAAGGAGTAGATGAGCCACCTGCGATAACTTCAGTTCCCTGCTGGGGGGGTTACAGCCCAACTCCAGCTTGCTGGCACTACGCATACTGGCTGACTACATTACAGGGTCGGCCCGGGACGGGGCCCACCATACGTAGCTGCCTAGGCCAAACCAGCAAGGAGGCTCAACCGCCTCGCTGCGTGCATCGGGACCCTGGTGGTGTCGGGTTTGTGTGTGCCTGTGGGTCGGTGGTGAGGGATGCGGATCCTGCAGAGCAGGGCGGCAATGCGCGTGGCCGAGCGGGATCAAAGAAGTATACCTACCTAACAACTCCCGTGCTCGAGGCTGCCGAGTAGGTAGCATCCTTAAACTCCTCAATCCCCATCATCGGCAGATTAGGCCAGACGATTCTAGGCCGCTAGGCGCGTCGCGCAGTTGATCGCAGTCAATCAGCTTCCTCGATGAACTCCGTAACCCAATCACCAAACCGACCCCAGCCAGCACGATGCCAACCCTCTTTCCCTCTTTCCAGCCCCGGCCGGAAGACGTCATCGTGCTCATCATGGGCATGACAGGCGCTGGGAAGAGCACCTTCATTTCGCTGTGCACTGGTGAAGACGTACCTGTCGGTCACAGCTTAGAGGCCTGCAAGTCGCTCCCCTAAGCCGGTGTTCATAGCGGTGTTCTTGGGCTGACCCGGTATAAGGCACGCAGCGGATCGGCATATACAGATGCCGGTGGTCATCCGATGTCGACGTCTACCTCATCGACACGCCCGGCTTTGACGATACCAACCGGTCGGACACGGATGTCCTCAAGGAAACGGCCACCTGGCTCACCGACTCGTACGAGAGGAACCTGAAACTGAGCGGCATCATCTACCTGCACCGGATCACAGACCCGCGCATGGGGGGCTCCGCCAAGAAGAACCTCTTCATGTTCAAGAAGCTCTGCGGGCCGGATGCCCTGCGGAGCGTCGTTCTGGTCACGACAATGTGGGAGCTCGCCGAGGGGTCGGTCGGCGAGAGCCGTGAGGCCGATCTTGTCAACACCAAGGACTTCTGGGGAGTCCTCTTAGAGAGCGGTGCGACACTCGGGCGGCACGACAACTCCCGCGAGACGGCGATGCGGTTGCTGAAGTGGTTCATCAAGAAGAACCGCATGACGATGCAGGTGCAGGAGGAGATGGTCAACGACCGCAAGACACTCGACCAGACCCAGGCCGGCATGGAGCTCGACTCGGAGCTTCGCAAGGAGCGGGAGAAGTTCTCCAAGGACCTGGCAGAGGCGCAGGAGATGATGAAGCAGGCCATAGACGCCCGCGACCAGGAATCCACCGAGATGCTGCGCCAGCACAAGAAGGAGATGCAGCGCAAGATCGACCGCGTCGTCAAGCAGCGCGAGGAGCTCAAGGTGAGCATGGAGAAGATGCACGCCGAGAAGCTCGCCGAGTTTGAGAAGAGGTACGAGGAGCAGCAGGAAAAGCTCCGCCGGAGGGAGGAGAGCATAAACAAGAAGCTGGAGCAGCAGCACAACCAGCAGAGAGACCAGGAGCGGGAGACGAAGAAGGAGATCAGGCGGCTGCGGCAACAGCTCGAAAAGGCCGAGGCGGCCCAGGTCAAAACGGCCCAGGAGATCCAGTTGCAGTCCCACACGGAATCCACGTCCCACTCCAACCACAATAACTTTGTGTGCGTAACGCTGTTTGGATACTACTACTACTTTCTAGGCCCATTGCATAGGTTCTAGTAAGTCGCCGGGATGCCACTATGCGCTTGTCAGGGCTAACCAACGCAGCCATCGGCCTTCTGGGTTGCGGGACGCACAGAAGCGCGGCTCCATAAGGTATGTGTCCATTGGAACTTCTGGTTCTTGGTATGCACATTGTCACAAGAACGGCCGCTGCTACACAGGTATGACAGATACCCCCCCTGCACTAAAGATGATGCTGGGCTAAACCGCTGGATAGAAGTTTCGGAATCCATGGAGACCCACTATCCAAAGTTCATGAACTGGCTCAACAAGCACAAGGAGAACTGCTGTCCCGCCCATGTCACCCTTGGCAACGACGGCATGTACTATATCCGGACCAAGAGCAGAAAATGGAGCTACAGCTTGCCTCGGCAGGCGATTGACCGTGCAGGGGACTTTGGGAAGGTCTGCCGACTCTGGCTGGGAGCTGACGGTGCCTACATCATCGAAACAAAGGACTCGTGGATATGGGACCTGGCAGGGAATTACGGGTCGCTGGGGGACACGCTCGAGGAATACGATGAGGCTGACGGCGTCAAGGTACGAGACGGCAATCGCCAAAACTCTAACACTTGCTGATTATTCTGTTTTTCCAGGAGATTGCTATGAATATCGAAGACCCGAGGTGCTACGTGATCATTTCGGAAAACTCCGAGTACGCATGGAACTCTGGGAGCAAAGGCAATACATTCACCGACGCCGACTTGAGCAAGTATATAACGCTGAACTTTCGAAACACCCCGGAGGATGAGGATTGAAGATGCGACTGCCAGAGTCCTAGCGTCTCCCTCAGGATGTGTATGTGTCTCCGGTGGCTTGCTTTCAGAGTAAGTTGTGTTGCAAAAGATGGCACAGGTATAAGCCACAAGGCTGGAAGAGAACATTGAAGATGCCACAGAAAAGCCGGAGTATTGGTGGCAAATCGTCGCAACAACGGCACCAGACGGCAAGGAGGACCCCAATCCTAACCGATACCGGTCAACATGGCCAGACCGAGCTCCGAAGTGGCGATAGTCTAGATAACGTCGCTGGAGCGCAGGCGTTGAAGTCGTGAGGGCTTTGCGGGCAAAGCGGGTATTGCGGGTGCTTCCGACGCTTCCCTCTCAGTCATGGTCTGGTACAAGCAGGCTGAAGTCATCTGATTGGGCCTCTACCAACTTGGGCCACGCCTGGGCCAAACTTAGCTTTAGCTGCTCAGATTTCACGTGTTGAGCCATCACCAACTCGGGAACGCGGCATTGCGGCAGCGTCTCTACGACGTCATCGTGGAATCTACATTCTCCACCACTTGAACAAAACCGCGCCGAAGCCGCTTCTTTCTTGACATGGGATGATAAGATGAAGAGAACATTGAGACTATAAAACGGGCTGAATGCCGTGCTCTACAGAGACCAGAGACTTGTCAATACATTTATTCTTGAACTCGCCTACTCCAGCCTTGCGCTTCTGTTGTCCAGCCTCACCCATACCACAACAATGCCTGATACAACCAACACCCACGATGCTGGAAGCAGCAAACACGAACCTCAAGCTGAGGCACAGCACAAGGCACTCTCCACCTCGCCCCCGGACGCGGTAAACTATCAGCACACCGTCTACACAGCCGGCCTGCACTCGGCCAAACCCCCCTTCACATTCCAGGCAAACCAGTGGGAGCCTCTGGCAAAGGAAGTCCTCTCCGCCAGCTCCTGGGGCTACATCCACGGCAACTGCGGCGCGGGCTCGACATACGCCAAGAACCTGGCAGCGTTCGACCGCTGGTCCATCATGCCCAGCCGATCCATGCCCTCTCTCAGGGACGCCAACGGCGTCGAGCTCTTCAGCGACACCAGCACCACCGTCCTGGGGCAGAAGCTCCCCTTCCCGCTGGCCATCGCCCCCATCGGCGTGCAGAAGATCTTCAACGAGGCCGGCGAGTGCGCCACGGCCCGCGCCGCGGCGTCGGTCGGCATGCCGTACACCCTCAGCACGGCCAGCAGCACCAGCATCGAGGGCGTCGCCGAGGCCAGCGGCCAGGGCAGCCCGCGCTGGTACCAGCTGTACTGGCCGGCGCGCGAGCACGACGACATCACCATCTCGCTGCTCGGCAGGGCCAGGAAGGCCGGCTACACGGCGCTGTTCGTGACGCTGGACACGTACGTCCTCGGGTGGCGGCCAAGCGACATGGACAATGGGTACAACCCCTTCATCCACCCGGACCGCATCGGCGTGGAGATCGGCCTGACGGACCCCGTCTTCCGGCGCAAGTTCAGGGAGGAGCACGGGTACGAGATCGGCGAGGGCGGCGGCGGCGGCGCTCATGCCAACAGCGCCACCGGCGATGCCCTGGGTGTCCCCGCGCGGGAGTGGACCAAGATTGTGTTCCCCGGGCATTCGCACACCTGGGAGGACGTCGCCTTCCTGCGGGAGCACTGGGACGGCCCCATCGTCCTCAAGGGCATCCAGACCCTGCACGACGCCAGGAAGTGCGTCGAGGCCGGCGTCCAGGGCATCGTGGTGAGCAACCACGGCGGGAGGCAGCAGGACGGCGGGCCCGGGAGCCTGGGGATGCTGCCGCGCATCGTCGATGCCGTCGGGGACAAGCTGGACATCTTCTTCGACAGCGGCGTGCGGTGCGGCGCGGACGCCATCAAGGCCATCGCTCTGGGGGCCAAGTGTGTGCTCATCGGGCGGCCGTACGCCTATGGGCTGGCGCTGGGCGGCGAGGAGGGCGTCAGGCATGTGCTGAGGGCCATTGCGGGGGATCTGTTGATGAACATGCATTTGGCTGGGCTGAGGAGCTTGAAGGAAGTAGACCGCAGCATCTTGATCAAGGAAGATGACCTCTTCCAGTGAGACTTGGCGGTGTGGCACATTTTGTACTATATTCACGTTGATGAAGCCGCATTTTAGGTGCTACACTTGGATATTTGGTGCAAACCATCATGTAATAAAGGCTTAAGGCAATGTACAACCACAGGTAGTGAGTGTACCGTTTTAGTTTTAAAACAAGGCAGTTCTATTGTCAACCATCTCCAGCCATAAGGTCCGCGGTTCCATTATTGTATCTCACCTATTCCCAATTGCAGGACCATTTCAGCCAATTGATGAGATGACTTCAACAGTGGTCTGGGAGTTAGAATTCATGCATGAGATTCTGAAGAAAGAATAAAATTAAATGTTCCTATCTAGATTATTCTATGCATCGATGGCGTATTCTATTGCTGTGGGTGTTATAGGGTAGGTAGCGCCCGGTTGGTGCTTGGTTTAGATTTATCCCATCCTCGGGTATAGAAAGGGATAACACAGTCGGCAGGAAAGCAATTACCAGCTTGCAATCCTCCTGCATGAAGCGTGAAAAAAGGCTACTTCCTTGTTTAAATCCAGCCCCCTGCCTTACTTGCTGTCCACCGCTACTTCGTCTCCCACCGGCTCCTTATCCCCGGCGTCAGGGGATTCATCGGTAATGGCCTTGAGCTGGTTAATCTTGCGAACGTCCTTCCACCCAAGCCCCCACGCGAAGACCAAGATGGCGACACTGACACCGATACCGAGGTACATGACGCGGTCGATGCTTGCGCTGTAAGCCGCAAGCACGGCGTCCAGCCGGGAGCCAGAGACCAGGTCACGGATGGAGCGGGCCCCGGCAGCAATGATGGTATCGGGAGCAAGGCCAATCTGGCCAGCGCGCTTCTGGAGCTGGCGGCGGAGGCTGTTGCTGAAGATGGCGTTGGCGGCAATCAGCGAGGTGGAAGCCCCGATGTTCTGCGTGAAGATGATGATGGCCATGGCGAGAGGGATCTGCTCCGCGGGCACGAGGCTTTGCACGGCGATGAAGGGCTGCGGTGGGGGAGGCGAAGAGTCAGCGGAGGGATATCACAAGTTTTGCTTTTGGTCGAGGATTTCACTTACAGCTGCGACGGTGCAGCCGCTTCCGACGCCGTACAGAATCTGATATCCGATCCATTGTGCAACCGGCGTTGTAGGGCTCAGCTGCGACATGAGCCCGTAGCCAATGGCCGATATGACAGCCCCTGCAAGGATGAACGGAAGATAGTAGCCCAGAACGGAGACTGCAATAGTATTAGTATTGGCGGCGCTTGGTGCATGTCCACAAAAGTATTCAAAGGCCACACTTACTCAAGACACCCGAGACCATGGTGAACAAGACCATCCCAAGTGTGATTGGGAGCATGTGCACGCCACTCATCAAGGGCGAGTCATCCAGGATCGCCTGGAAGTAAATCGCAATATAGAAATCCGCCACGAGGATGCTGGACAGACTGAAAAACATGGTCAAGGCGGCGGACGCGATGACGCGCCGTTTGAGCATGGCAAACGGCACCATGGCCTCGTCGCCCTGACGATACTCCCACACCAGGAAGAGCGCAAATGTCACGGCAGACCCAACCAGCAAGCCTATGACGACAGAGCTGTCCCATGCGTATTGGTTTCCGCCGTACTGGAGACCCAGTAGGAACATGATGGCTGTGGGGCAGATGAGCAAGAATCCCGGGAGGTCCAGAGACTTGATGGCTGTTCCGAGAACCTCCTTGGCTGGACGCTTGGTTTTTGGTTCGGGGACGTTATTGAAGAGGAGGAAGCCACCGACGATGGCTCCTAGAGGGAGGTTGATGTAGAAGCCTAATGAATACGGAACAGGTCAGCTTTGGGTAAGGGTCTCAAGGGCCAGAGAGGGAAGATCCACAACGCACACCATCGCCACGACACGTTCGTGGTAAAGGCACCTCCAACTATGGGTCCCAATGCAATGCCCACCTGGCTCAGGCCCACGTTGAGGCCCATGAACAGCGGCTGTCTCCTCGTTGGGAGGACTGCGGCAATGGTTGTCAGAGCACCGTTGGACACGCCCGCAGCGCCGATGCCCGAGATGACGCGGCCGACGATGAACATGGCGGACGACTGGGCTGCTCCGCTTATGGCAGATCCGATTTCGAAGATGACGAAGAAGGTAAGGAACGTCCACTGTATGAGCGCCAAGGTCAGAATGGATCTCTGGTTGTGACGGGAGGGGGGCGGATCATAGGTGAAGGGAACGCAAGTTGCATATGGTACCGTGACATGCCTTTATGGAGAACTGGCTGAATGCTTTGCCGCTCAGGTTCTGGAACGCGGCGCTTCCAAGCTGGTAGGCACCTCCATACCTACAGAGGATGATGAGTATTTCGCAAAGCAGCCAGCAGAGGTACTAGTGATGGCGTGTACTTGTACTTACCAGCCAACGTCCACGAGTGAGTCAAAATAGGAGGTGATGGCAGGGGTAGCAGTGGAAATGATGGCAATGTCGAGGAAGAGCAGGAAATAGGCCAAGGTGACCGATGTGAGAGTGAGGTAGAGCGGGAGCCCCGAGGGATACTCGCGGTCGGACTCTGCATGGTCACTGGACGCAGTCTCGCCAGACTCTTTCTGCTGCTTCACTGGGGTGGAGTGCGCTGACTCGGAGGAGTCCGAGACACCAGGGAGTCCGTCGAGGTCTTGAGGCTTTGCCTCGGCCATTGCGAGATGTGAGATTTGCCCAAGTGGCGTGTTCTCAGGGCGAAGTGGACGTGGTGCGTGGTGCTGGCCCTGTTAGCACGGGGCCTTGATGGAATATATAGGTGGAAACCGCATCACTGGGCTATTTTTCTTCCTTCGTTGAGTTATTTCCCCAATTACAAATGCACTACTTATCCTCAATCCCGGAGTCGGCGTGATTTGAAGCCATCACGGAGGATTCCAAGACGGGGGGACCCACCCGGATCGGCCCCTGGCCGGATTAGACCGGGGTAGATCGGAGTGGAGCGGAGTGGAGCGGAGTCCGCTTCTCTCCGCCTGCAACCCAATCTGTCCTGCCCGTGTCCCTCTGTGCTGACGCTCTCTGTGCTGACGCTCTCTGCGCTGACAGCAGCTCAATATAAATTGCGCCATATTCGCAGCGGACTCCGTTCAATCCGACCGCGTCCATGTCCAGGCCACCATGTCAGACGCGGCATACAGGTCGACAACTACACCGTCACCATGACCAGACGAGGCCCAACCCATTCGGGCCCCTTCGGTCTCGCCTGCACAAACTGCTTCAGGTCCAAGAGCAAATGCGTCGCCCATCCAGATGCTGGAGGCGAGGTATGCCAGAGATGCCATCGACTCGACAAGGAGTGTCGTCCTTCCGACTCGATCCGGCGACGCACCGCGGGCAAGAAAAATCCGACTGCCCGCATCGCTGAGCTCGAGAGTAAGCTCGGCAGTGTTCTCTCGCAACTGAAGCCGCGTGATGATGCAATCGACATGGACGTCGTCGAGGGCGAGGGCGAGGGCGAGGGCGAGAATGAAGGCGACCTGCCAGGCCCTGAGACGGACGCAGACAGCCTTCTTTCGAGATTCCGGTCACGAATGCTCCCGAATTTTGCCTTCATGCATCTGCCGGCAGAAGTCACAGCCCAAGGGCTCCAGGACAAGCAACCTTTCTTATTCCGCGCCATTACTTGCGTGGCGGCACCTTCGGCGCGGGACAGAGAGGCACGAGGTAGGGAGCTGAAGACGTCCATCTGCAAGGCCATGCTTGGGCTTAGTGATGGGGATCAATCCAACTTGGACAGGATGGACTTGCTGCTTGCCCTCCTGACTTACCTGGCCTGGGGATGGGACCACATCCTGCACCACCCCAGCATGTCGCGGCTCATGATGCAGGCCATGTCGCTGGCGCGAGAGGTGCCCCTGCACCAGTCGACCCCTGAGGGGGCGCGCATCATGGAGCCCGTGGCCCCGTTGTTCGAGAAGGGTGATTCTGATAGTGGCAGCGCAAGCGACACAGCATTGACGACGCGAGAGTTTGTGGACCAGCAGCGTGCTATCCTCGGCTGCTTCGTGCTCAGCTCTTCCGTCTCCGCCTACTTCGGCCACACCGACGCGCTCCGGTGGACGATGAAGATGGAGCAGGGCCTCGCCATCATCAGCATGAACAGGGACTGCCCTACAGACGCAGACTTTGCTCTGCAGGTCCGCTTACAGCTCCTTGCCGAAAAGGCCATCCAGACATACCGCCAGCAGGAGATGGACCCTGGGCAGGCTGTGGCAGAGACGGCGACGCTGCCGGCAGTCAGATCCCTCGCGACACTCCAGGGACAGCTCAAGGAGCTCTGGAAAACCTTGTCCTGGTCCCCACATCCCCAGCTGACGCCTCGAGGGCTGCTCACAGCCCACGCGCACTCAGCCGAGCTCAGCCTCCACGAGGCCACTCACGCCGTCACCTCGACCGTCCCAGTCATGATCCGCCAGTTCGGGAGGATGACCAGCAGCAGCAACCCCCCAGGCGACACCGCCGACGAAGCCACCGACAAAACCGGCACGGCCTGGCTGGAGCGGTCCCTGTGCCTCTGGCAATGCGTGCGCTCCGGCAGGGCCTGCGCCTCGGCCCTGGCAGACCTCCCGCCGGCCGAGCTCGAGGGCATCGCGTTCATGCAGTGGGCGCAGCTCGCGCACTCGGTGGCGGCGCTTGATTTCCTCAGCAACACCATGGACGACCCGTCGTGGGACAGGCAGGCTGTGCGCGCCCTCGTCGACATGGGCGAGCTGCTCGACCGCGTCGTCGCCAAGCTGCGGCTGGTGGCCGAGCGGGAGGACGGGCAGGCCACTGGGGGCGCCTTTGGTGTCCTGGCACAGAGGATGGACCAGTTCCGCTCCCACGCGATGGGAACGCGCGCACGAGAGCGCAGAGAACGGGGGGAGGCGGATGCTGAGTGGGAGCGTGGGAAGGCCAACGGCGGCGGTAGGGGGGTTAGCCCAGCAGCGGCAGTGAGGTTCTTCAGTATGGCGGAGGAGGGCCCGTGGGTAGGCAAGGCTTGGGCTTGCTGAGACGACGTGTTGCGTACTCTCTAGATGGCTGTGGATTATTTATTACATGCAGCGAGGGAGTTTTGGTCTTTCCATTGGCATTTCGGCGCTGCAACATGCAGCCATGCAACCATCAATTTAGCTGGCATTGATTCATGATGACAACACCAATTGATATCAATTGGCACTCAGACTATTCTATTACTAGTAGCCATTCACATGTAAGTGCCATCCTCGGGCCATCCTCCTCGAGCCCTCTCCCAAGCCGGCAAGCGATATTTACCATTACGTAGCGCTGCACCTTGGATGCACCTTGGATCAGATCTAGTCACTGCAGACTCCTCCATGGATGTTGACAGCTGCCTCGATTAGGCAGGCCACGAGCATCTGTCGGAGCGACGCCGCCCGCCCTGTTAACCTGACCCCATGCAGCCCGTCCAGTCCCCTGCTGTGTCCCCTGCTCTGTCCCTTGTTCTCCCTTGTCCTCTCCCCTGGCCATTGGACCACCACAACGTGGAGTTCGTGTGGGGTTCAGACTATCGACCCAATGATCTCGTACATGCATCATGTGGTTGGCTCCCCCCCCATGCGCTTGGGATCCAGCTCCCCTCAAAAGATCTTGTCCGACCCCGGAAAGACGCTGCTCTTGGCCTTGGCTGCCCTTGGCGGTTCCCCGTATTTGCACCGACGAGGGAATATACCCCCAGCCCCGGAAGCTCTGCTGTGACACGCGATGGTCGTAGTACATTAACCGGCAAGCCCTCGCGCCAACACGGCCGCCGGAAGCCCCAAGCTCTACCCCCCGCCTGGAGAGCCTTGACGACAATGCATCTGCTCTCGGTCCCCCTTCTGGTGTCGCTGCTGGCAACCTCGCCTGCCAGCACGGTGACTGCCTCGGCGGAGAGCCATGGGCTGCAGGAGCATGAGCTCGTCCAGAGATCTATCGAGGACAAGACCTGGGCCCTCGAGACGCGACAGTCCATCGGGGACATTTCCACCTGCGATGGATGCCATGTTGGTTGCTTCTTGGATCCCTCGGCAGAGGACTGGAAGCTGATGGTATTTAGAAAATCTTGCGCCTGTTGAAGGGTCTCACGAGCGATGGAGACGACGCCTTCGTCTCGCTTGGCAAAACTCTCTGCGAGTCTGGCACGGTGAGGACGCTCCCAGATCATCGAGCTCATCCCGATTGACGACTAACCTTGCTGCCTTGCTCAGGAGTACGACGCCGAGTACTGTGATGGTGTCATTGAACGCGAGGTCCCCGTCATCGCCGACATTGTCCGCACCATGGAGGTCGGCTCAACGTCCTCGGACCAGTTCTGCATCACCTTCCTGGGCGTCTGCAAGGCCCCCGAGGTGACCAAGTGGAAGGTCCCCTTCCCCTCCAAGAAGCCCTGCGAGGTCACCAGAGCCAAGCCCAGCGGCAAGGACCCGATCCATGTCATCCACTACTCGGATATTCACATCGACCCCCTCTACGAGGATGGCGCCAACACCAAGTGCGACAAGCCCACGTGCTGCCGCGCCGAGAAGGGAGACGGCGATTCTGACAAGAAAACCTCGCCGGCTGGGCCCAATGGCGACCACAACTGCGATGTGCCGACCACCCTGGAGAAGAGCATGTACAAGGCCATCAAGGAAATGTATCCCGATGCTGCCTTTGCCCTCTTCACTGGAGACATTGTCGACCACGGCATGCACAACACGTCCCAAGAGTACAACGAAGACGAGAGTAAGTATTACCCTGCCGGCCATGGGAGTGGGCTGAAATCACCTGCTAACCAGCTTCCAGTCGAGAGTGCATATGGCATGATGGACGACCACCTGGACCTTGTGTACGGCACCGCCGGCAACCACGAGGCCGACCCGGCCAACATCTTCGAGCCCAACTCGCTGGGCAACTCCACCCACTGGGTCTACGAGGCCCTGAGCGACGAGTGGTCGCGCTGGATCGGCAAGGACGCCGCCAAGAACGCCGTGACCCAGGGAGCCTATTCGACCAAGTACCCCAGCGGCAACCTGCGCATCATCTCGCTCAACACCAATCTGTACTACCGATTCAACTTCATCATGTACCAGAAGGAGATGGAGAAGGACCCCAACGGCCAGATCGCATGGCTCGTCGAGGAGCTCGATGCCGCGGAGAAGGCCGGCGAGAACGTCTATATCATCGGCCACATGCCCCCTGGCCACAAGGATGCCTTGCCCAACGCCTCCAACTATCTCGACCAGGTGTTCAACCGGTACTCGGGAATCATCAAGGCCATGTTCTTCGGCCACACCCACGTCGACCACTTCGAGGTCAGCTACTCCAACTACAAAGACCGCAGCCATGCTGGGGCCTCGGCCATCTCCTACATCGCCCCATCCCTGACCCCTACCTCGGGCATGCCCTCGTTCAGGGTGTACACGGTCGACCCCGAGACGTTTGCCGTGCTCGACTCGACGACCTTCACCGCCGACATGTCCGACCCCTCGTTCCAGACCACCGGCCCCGTCTGGAAGAAGTACTACTCGGCCAAGGAGTCCTACGGGCCCCTCGTCGACCCCCCGCTGAAGGACTCCAAGGCCGAGCTGACCCCGGCCTTCTGGCACAACGTCACCGAGGCCCTCGAGGCCGACGCCGACGCCTTCGACGCCTACATGTCCCGCAAGAGCCGCGGCTGGAAGGCCGACGACAAGTGCCGCGGCGAGTGCCAGGACCAGGAGATCTGCCAGCTGCGCGCGGGACGCAGCCAGGACAACTGCCACGTCCCCGACCCGGGCGTGCACTTCTCCAAGCGCTCGTCGCCCGACGCCTCTGCCGCTGCTGCCCAACACCACCACCACGGCGAGCACGACGACTGCGGCGCCTCGGTCCCCGCCGAGATGTTCAGCGCGCTGGCGCGGCGGCAGGACCTGCTGGAGGTGCTGCAGGAGCGGTTCCTCGCCGAGGGTGGTATCGTGGAGCCCGTGAGGCGGGCCGAGCCGTCCAAGTCGGGTGATGCGGCTGGCGCGTCTGAGACGGAGGCGTCTGACGAGGACGAGGAGGAGGAGGAGTGCGAGCCGGTGCCTACGACGACGGGTGGCGCCTCCGGAGAGGGGGCCTCTCCCACGGATGGTGCTGATCCGGCCGACACGGGTGCCGCTGTTGCGCTGAACCCTGTTGGCGCGGTGGCCATGCTTGCTCTTGGTGCCTTGGTACTCTAAAGAGATTGGTTCGTGGGTGGACTGTCTCGAAAGGGGGGGACGTTATACTGGTCCCCATCTTCTTGGCACTTTGGTCACCGAATTCCCGGTTAAGTGGGTGCAATGTATCTATTAGTACTGTATGAGATGGGAGATGAGACTCGAATATATTATTTTTTAATATCGGGTGCAAAGAGATCTCTACTTCCACGTAGCAGTGCCATGCTATACTAAATTCCCTCACATCTCACGGGGTCAGTCAGTGTACACCGACCCAGCGATGCCTAAGACTCTAACCCAATTCTTAGGGTAAAAAGATGAACTGTTCTGTATGGAATCAACCGGGACTTGGAAAACAGGGGTAGAACACCTCCCCCTTTGTTTTGTGTCCTTGTGGTCGAACAAGGGTCGCACGAGTACTCCCTACACAGCATCAATGTTCTCGTGGAACCGAAGCACCGACGCACACAGGTAGCAACATTGCCAGACCGCTCTGGGCTGGCCACAAGAGAGTCTCACCATCTCTCCCTACTAGCAGTAGTCAACGCTACCTTGGAGTTTGGAATCGAACCAATCTGGCCGCCATCAACCCATCGTCTTGACAGTAATGACGTCAGGTAAACCCACGATATCACGACACGCACTTGCCCAAAGACGATTCCACAAGACATGGCAACCAGAGAAGAGAGGAAAGCGCGACCTGAGTAAAGTGCAAAAGGGCCTAAGGTCGGCCGCACTCTTCCCGTTGCCCTTCTACTCAACTCTCCTCCTTCGTGAAGCCAGTCGATGGGCACCACGTATTGTAGCTTGCCATCGCCAAGATGGCTTCTCCTTTTGCCTCCGTCGGGATCAGAAACACGAGCGTGAATTAGGCTCTCCGAGTGTCTCTGATTCAACAGAAGAGGGGCACAGTCGGCTCTGTCCTCGATGTATTAAAAGCTCTCCATGTCCGCCCCCTCGCCGCCTCGATCCTTACTTACAAGCCCACAGCTCTTCGAGGGCCGGTCTTATCTGGAGCATCTCTCGCTTCAGAACACAGAAGGCAGCTTTCACGACTCTATTGCACCTGCGCGGGGCTACTACCGCTTCGCTGTGTAGTGATACGGCCTTCCTGCTCTCTTCGATCCTATCACCATAAAGTTTTACTACGTCCTCGATGGGGGGGGATCCTATCGTTACAGGTCTCAGCAACAAGTACGTGTTCAAGGGAATTGGGAAGAAGCAGCTCATAAATAGCATTGTCTACATTTATCCCGGGCCCGACGGCAAGGTTGAAGACCGCTAGAACGACAGGCTTCCCAATGGCAGTGTCAGCGAGGTGGGTGCTCTAAACCTCTGCCGTCTCTAGGCAGATGTCGACGTGTCATGTCTTTCCGGAGTCAACGCTCACCCCCTGACAGGCCCTTCGCAACCTCAACGCCGTAACCATACCACTACTAGTAAAGGTTCCCAAGACAGAGGATGACGATAGGAAGAATACAGGTGCAGAGAGGCAGCCAACACAAGTAGCCGCCCAGACACTTTTAACACGACTGCGGCAGGGCATCGCCATGCCGCGAGCACAAGATTCACGTAATCGAAACAGTGGAATTGGATATCAAATGAGACAATCAGGGGAGGTCGCCTTTTTTTCTAAGGCCGGACAACCCACACGGAACAAATGAGAAGAAAAGAAAATAAGAAAGATGAAAGGAGGGGGGGGAATAGAGCCGTTTCACCCCCACACGCCGTTGTACGCAGACCCCCTTCCCATGAGCATCATTTCAAGCCCTGCCAGTCTGTTCCTCAGATGGTTGTTCTCATGCATGAGTATCTCGTTATTGCTCTCCAGGTGGGCAATGTATTCCGTAGCCTTGCTCAGCACCGTCGCCTTGTTGAGCTTCTGCGGGGGCGTCAGCCTGCCCATGCTCTCCGCCTCGGCCATGAGGTCGTGCTCGTCGAGGCCCTCGACGTCGTGGCCCAGCCTGTGCGCCATGACCCTCAGGGATGGGACGGCGTCGCGTAGCGCGACAATCTTGTCATTCAGGTTCGTCCGATAGCGCTTCTCAATCATGTTGTGCGTCGCCTTCCGCGGCTGGAGAATGGCAGCAGTAGCAGTAGTAGCAGCGGCAGCCGTCGCTGCCGCCGGGGGGGACGTCGACGACCTGGAGGACCATGTGGCGGAGCTAGTCGACTTGCGCTTGCGCGGTGAGTACCGGCCAGAGGAGGGCCTCCTTACTGCGACGGGGGTCGACGAGCAGCTCTGGTCGGCTGCCCGGGGGCCGCTGTGGACGGGCGCCGTCGCCTGGTCGCGTCTGCTCTGCGGCGGTGTCTCGGCCTGTCTCATAGCGGCTGTTGGGCGCGGGGGCAGGTAAAAGGGGGGACTGCTGCTCGCTACACCTGGCGCTACCTGCTGCTGCCGAGACTGTTGTTGCTGCTGCTGGTGAGACCGTTGCTGCTGGTGCTGGTGCTGCTGAGACCGTTGCTGCTGCTGCTGCTGCTGCTGCTGATGATGATGATGCGGGACGAAAGACGTGTCTGAAAAGGCCATGGAGTCGAGGCTGGAGGCCTGGACGCTGGGGTCGGACAGCATGGAGAGGGGGATGTCGGATAGGTCCACGTCGTCAAACATCTCTTGCTTGGGGAAGCCTGCGTCGCTGGGACTCTGGGAATGAAGATGCTGACTACCACTGTCCTGGATGGGCCAGGCGCCGCCCATAGGCGGCTGGTACGTCTCGACGGGAAAGACGGCCGACATGGACGGACATGAGAGTAGTACAACTCAGGACTCAGACGGTGGCAACTTGGGACGGTTCCTATGGACTAGAGGGGGAGACCTCGTTGGGGGCTCTTTGGTGTGTTTATGTCTGGATACTACACAAGCTTCCACGCGGAGTCGGGCATAAGAAGAGGGGCTAGAGAGCGGCTGGGCTGCGGCCGAGATGGGCTCGCAGTCCGAGACAATAGGGTGGCAGCCGAGACAGTTGTCTGTAATCAATGATGAAGGCGAGTTTCGAGGCGATCGATGCTCACACGTTGTCGCGGCCGACCAGAGGGGCAGGCCTAGTTTCCAACGGGGCTTGGCCTCAACCGCCTTTCACATGGACATATCTCTGTCCAGAGCCGGGGCTGCAGGATCTATATCCCCCGAATATAGACAGCCAGCCGTGGACGTGGAGGCCTGGTCACGCAACGGGGGCTGGACGAATTGTCGGAACCCACGCAACACGTTTGCCTCGCACGATTGGCCCAGGGTAAAACCTGCGGGAGGGGCGGGAATGGTGATAGATGGAGCGCCTGTTGTCGCAATGGCTGGCGAGAGCGTCCAAGGGGTGTTGTTGAAAGGGGTGCAAGGCTCCGACGGGGACCCCGGAGGAGTGGTGATATATCAGGGTTGTGACTCCGATATTAGCCTGTCCACTACCAGTGCGCGCTGCCTTGGCCAGCAAGCACGTTACATTACTATAATACACTAAGCTTTCGACCAGATCCTTCAATGGACGCTCGAGTACACAATGCTCTCGCGCGCCCATTCCTGCTGTGCTGCCCTCGGAGCGCTGGGCGACAGTCCAGGGCCCTGGCCTTTTTGCCCCCCCGCGGCCATCGAAAACCGTTTGTAGATTTCTCCCCGCGCCTCGGATCTGATAAGGCCGACCCGATCGATCATCTCGCCGTCGATGAGATCCAACGTCTGCCAACTCTGCCACTCTGCCTGCCACGAAACGACGGTGCTGCGTGGCCCGCTGTGAGACATTTCCGGCTGCCCAACTCCACCTACGACGACCCGACCCGTCTGATTCAGGTCAGCCCCCGGCGGAACACTGGAACACTTGCAAAGGAGGCCTTTTGTATAATGGCAACGGTTATTCCGGGGCGCCATCGGGGCCAGATAAACCAGGTTCGCCCTGGTCCATGTCTTGCAACGTCCGCGTGAGCGCCCGCCGCGCGGCCGACTCGAGGGCGGGAACCACATGTTTTGTCGAGACAAACCTCCAGGCTACCATTAGCTTTCCACTCTGCTGGGGAGCCCGGCAGTGAGCCAAGCTTTGGCACGGCTCTCGATCGAGTATGGCGGTCCGCCGCGGAAAGGGGTTCACCGCGGCATCGTCTTGGACCCCTGGCCCCAAGCCAAAGAAGACGCGACTCCGGCCCTAACACCCGAAAACGAACAATCTACCGAAGCACGGGGGGGCAAATTCAAGTTTACAGTCTACACTGGGGCCTGCAGTCATGAGACAAACGCGTTTGGAAGTCGTCGGCGGTCAAACGCTCGGACGTTGGCGTACGCTGCCCCCTCGGGATCTTCGTTCCGGACTCATTCGCCTGGGATCAAGTGATTTTAGGGCTCCTCTTTGGCTTCATGTCACTTGGCCACTAGCATCGGATCCTTTAACGCTTCGTGTCCGCGGCCCCGTGTTGTGAAATCCAATTCGCCCCTGAGTGGCCGACGTGTTCAACGGCGGGTGACTGGGGCTGCCAAGTGGTGGAACTCGCGAGTGACACTCGGATGAGTCTGTTTGCGCTCAAAATCTACCTTGACAAGTTTTGTTCCATGTTCATTCTCCATGTTCGAGCAAATCTCGAGTCTTGTAACTTGACCATTCTGTTCTACGTAGGTCCGGCAGTGAATGCACTGCAAATGCCCATGAACAGGATGGACATTAAAGCCCTACCCCAGATTATAAAATGTCCACATCTTCGACCCTGCTTCTCACTCTGACTTTGGAAATACACTTCTACCAGGATTCCTGTGACAGGACTGTACCTTTTCAGCAGCCAATCCCCCTTTTCTCTCTCACCATGCGTGCTGGCACTGCAGGAGACATGGCCCAACAGGGGACGTCTCGCCGGGAGTATCTGAATATTGCTCTGTCACAGGACCAGGACCTCGCTTCCGATCTTCTCATCGCCCCAGTCGACCAGACCTACACGGTCGACGATCGGGATGATGTCAATCGGCTACCGTCCAACCGGGACCTGCTCTGCCGGGATAGGAGGTGGGTGCCCCGGTATCCTGACGGCGGCGAGGAGGGCGAGGACGAGGACGAGGATCCCGGATCAGATGGGAAGGAGGATGATGATGGCTACGAGCTGATCAACAGAAGGCGCGTCGACACAGTCACACATGGCGGCGACTACTCGAGCCACTCAGGCCGGACAACGTATGATGGGTCCCGTGGCGGTCGTGTAAGCTCCCCCTCCACCAGCACCACATCACCAGACGACGACGCCTTCTCTTACGCCAGCCCAATGACATCTTCCAGTGCCCCGTCCACAGACAAGCGAGAAGACATCATCTCTAATCCGCCGAGGTCCGGTCCAAGGGAAGCCCTCGTCGGGGCAATTTCAGCCGTGATGACCTACGTTCCCCCTGCCCGGCCTCCTCGTAATCTTCAAGAGGTAGGGAAAATGGCCACTCAGCTCGGTAGTTTCCTCGGCAGCAAGGCCAGAACGAGGGAGCAGGATCTGCCTCGATCTACAGGGAGCCCAGCAGGCGTGGAAACGCGCCGTACTGGTGCGCGGCTGCAGCGCGGTCTGACCCCTGGCGTGCTAACCACGGCTGCCTTCAAGCCACCAGCTCCTGATGAGTCCCGTGACACCCCAGGAGACTCCCAGAGTCCAGCTCATTCGGTCCCATCGAACTCCGGCATTCCCCGAGGGCTCTCGCGAGGTAAGTATAGGCGCACTAACAGTTTTCGGTCGGGCAGATTGTGATAGCGTAATTTGTATCTTTGGGTTCTAGCTAACGTTCCCAGGGATGGTGAATAAATTGTCTAGCGACTCATCAAGCAACATAATAACATTCCCAGTGCACATTGAGGGCACCGATGCCCATCAAAATAATATACGTCGTGATCCCCAACAGCCGGGTTGCCCGTTGTCGTGCCCATAATGGGCAGGAAACCACTTGTAACCACGTACTCATGGGCATTGCTCATTCACAATCGCCCTCTCAAACGAGGGATCAGAGAAAGGTCTCTGGCATCCATTTCCGTGATCAGAGTCTTTGGTTGTACTAGAGGGCGTAAAGGATCGGCTGTGACGCCCGTCTTCGCCGCCGTCGGATGCGAGAGAGCTCGAGCAGCGCCCCACCTCCTTCTACTCGGTAGGTCGCTCTCCCGCTCCACCCCTCCAAAGGCCGTAGAAGCCCTCGCAATTCTTCCACATCTTGATTGTGCCGTCCTCAGATCCAGTGGCGTAGAGCTTGCCATCAGGGGAGAATGCGATGGACCAGATGGGGCCGTGGTGTCCCTTGTGGGTATCCATCTCGACCTCATCATCGTAGCGGATGACCTTGGCCCACGTGCCTGGTTCTTCCCCAACAACGAGCTTGCGCCCCTTGACATCTAGCGCGACACTGGCAATAGAGTAGGGGAGTTTGATGCGCTTGAGCTCGTCCATGGCTCTATCTCCACCCCAAAAATACACCGTCTTTCCCGCCGCAACCGCCAGGACTGGCTTGCCGCCGCCAATGTCGCTCGGTGAAGAGTATTCTGGCGCTAGAGAAACAATCTCGCAGGATTTAATCTCCCCATCGAGAACCTCATGGTGGATGCAGGCACGGCTTGGCAGATCGAGCCAGCGCAAGGTCTTATCCGAGGCTGTGACGATGATATTAGGGTCGTGAGTCCAGCAAATAAATTTGATGCTACCCGTGTGGACTCCCTCGCCAATTTCGAAGCCAGCCGATGCCGGAATGGTTGATGACTCTCCGCCGCCCGAGCCAGCCAGTTCAGTCAGGTCAAACACACGGAGCTTCTTTTCCATGCCACCCGTGGCAATGAGATCGGAGTTGTCGGGCGGATAGGCAACCGCGCGGACAATGTGATCGTGTTGGAGAGTGTAAAGGAGCTCCCCGGTGTGTGTGTCCCAGATTTTCCTGCCAGCAATTTAGTAGAGCAACCAGAGCAATAGTGGCCGTGGAGGCGTACGCGGTGAAGTCGGCGGAAGCCGTCGCGGCATTGGAGGCATCGGGGCTTAATCTAGCTTGCCAGACCGCACCCTTGTGCCCAATAAAAGTGCCAATCCTTGGAGGGAAGTTAGCAATGAGCAGCCCGTGAGGCAGAATATCCGTACCAGTCACCAGTGATGCCGTCGCGAAGCATTGGGTTCCCATCTAATATTTATTAGTATGGAATTGACAACTGGAGCATCATACGACAACCTTTGCACGCGGAGATCATGTAGTAAGTCTCCTCCTTCTCGAGATGAGAGAAGCTGATGTGCGGAACCGGTCTAGAGTGACCGTGGCAGGTCAGGGGCACATAATGCCGGGGTGTTTCCGTGGCCATTATTGCCTGTTGTATATGATTCGTTACTGCGCTCTAGCTTTGCCTATCCAGACTCGAAGTGGTGCTTCTTCCGTCCTGCGAGGAGGGTGGTGGAATGGCGCACGGGGTATCTTGAGGGGATATTGCTGCGAGATCGAGCGGACAAAGGAGATTCGTAACGGTCGTAGACGTCGTGAGTAAAAGGTGGGAGAGGTATAGAGCGTGCGATACGACCGATTCTAGTCCTGTTGGGCCGTTGGGGTTTATTTGGCAGGGGGATTTTCGATCGCGCGTCCCCGTGGCAGTCGAGGGGAAGAGAGTGACTTTGTGCGAGCCGTTGGGGCGAATGGCACCTGTGCGGAGGCAAGGTACGAGAGCGGATGTGGAAAAGCGCACGAATTGCAGGCCCGCGAGGGTAGGAAAGGTGCGAGAGCAGATGGGGGAGGGAGCGAAATCTTCTCTCTGAGGTCCCTGCCTAAGATGGCCAGCAGACCCTGTCGACAGGAAACTCGGGGAAACAGCAATGCGAATCAATGTTGGTGTTTCCACCTGGAGGGGCAGGCGGTGGGGCGTGGAGCGGGAGAACGCACCGCCACAGATGAGGGGCATGATATGGTGGCGTCATCTCCTCTCACCAAGTGGGTAGTAGCCACAGAGTCAACTCCACCTTGTCCTGACCAAGCTCCCTGAGCTCTCCGACCTTCCATCGTCATCTCTCGCTCCCGGCGCAACGCAACACCCTCGGCTGCCTGTCCGACCGCACCCCTCCCGTTATTTCTTCCTTGCATTTTGATACCCAGGCTATTGATCAATCCGAATCCCGTTTATACGATCACAGTCTCTCGCTCGCTGTCCTTCACTCCCTTGCCCAAGTGCGACATAACACCCAACCCCACCATTTATCCGGACACATTGCTGGACTGGGACGTGGGCAATGACCATGGCTGACGGGGATTTCCGGCTATCTGCACAGCTCGTCGGCCACGAGGCCGATGTATTTCAATCCCGTTCCACGCAAAGCAAACATGTTTCTCTAACAAACGTTCCTCAAGGTCCGCGCCGTCAGCTTCCCTTCTCCCGACCTCATCCTTTCGGCTTCTCGAGACTGCAGTGTCCGCATATGGCGCCGCACCCAAACCTCTCCCCCCGCCTTCGAGGGAGCCCTTCTCAGTCGAGGGTCCGAATATGTCAACTCTGTCAATTTCTTTCCGCCGAACAAAGAGCATCCGGATGGGCTGGTCGTATCCGGAGGCAAAGACACCATCATCGAGGTGAAGTCACCAAACCGCCAGAGTAGCGACAATGCGGAGCGCCTCCTTATCGGCCATTCTCACAATGTCTGCACAATTGATGTCTCTCCGAAAGGTCAATACGTCGTTTCTGGAGGATGGGATGGCCAGGGTAGAGTGTGGAACCTTGAGAAATGGGAAACCGAGTTCACGCTGGGTGGCCATGATGGCAAGGCGGTATGGAGCGTCATTGCCTTGGACGAAACGACTGTCGCCACAGGCTGCGCCGATAAAAGCATCCGTATATTCGACCTCCGGGAGTCGACTGCGGGAGAAGTACTGCCGCGCTCAACCATTTACACCCCCGACGTTGTCCGGGCCCTTTGCAAGGTTCCCAGCAATCACCCCAGCGGCGCTGACATTGCCAGCGCAAGCAATGACGGCATCATTCGTCTGTGGAAACTCAATGGCCAGCAAGTCGAGGAACTGCAGGGCCATGACAGCTTTATATACTCCCTGGCTGGCTTGCCTACAGGGGAGTTGGTTAGCGCCGGAGAGGATCGCACCGTCAGAGTCTGGAAAGGCTCTGAGTGCGTCCAGACCATTACTCACCCCGCCATCTCCGTTTGGACGGTCGCAGTGAACTCGGACACAGGAGATATTGCCACAGGAGCTAGCGATGGTATTGGCCGCGTTTTCACTCGCAGCGCTGAACGTGTGGCGGATGCTGAGACCTTGAAGGAGTTTGAGGATTCGGTCAAGGGATCAGCCATCCCCCAGCAGCAGGTTGGCGGTATCAATAAAGAAAAACTTCCGGGGCCTGAATTCCTTACGACCAAATCGGGCACAAAGGAGGGACAGGTCCAGATGATCAAGGAAGAGAACGGCTCCGTCACTGCCCACCAATGGTCCATGAGCCAGCAGCAATGGATCAATGTTGGCACGGTAGTCGACGCCGTTGCCAGTACGGGAAAGAAGGTGGAGTACAATGGCCAGTCGTATGACTACGTTTTCGACGTCGACATTGAGGACGGGAAGCCTCCGTTGAAACTCCCCTACAATCTCTCAGAGAACCCCTACGAGCGGGCGACCAAGTTCTTGGGCGACAATGAGCTGCCGCTCACGTATCTAGACAACGTCGCCAACTTCATCACGCAAAACACCCAGGGCGCAACGCTCGGTCCCCAGGAGCAGTCTAGCGGGCCAGATCCATACGGCACAGAATCACGCTACCGCCCGGGCGAAGCCTCCCAGCCTCAGCACCCCAAGATAATTCCTCAAAAGGAATACCTATCTATATCGGCTGCAAAGTATGAGGGTAAGATCTTCTGCATACTCCACATGTCTGTTTGGTCATGCTAACGGATTTTTGGCAGCAATTTTCAATAAGATTCTCACGATCAACAAGAACATGGTCTCCTCGGGTCGGAAGGACGCCGCCCTGAACCCCGGTGAGGAGTCGACGTTGCAAAGTCTCCATGAGGCTCTTGTAGCTTCACAGCCGATTCCGCCCAAGTCTTTAGATCTTGTTGTCCGTATCATCACAGCATGGTCCTACTCGGATCGTCTGGCTGGCCTCGATGTTCTCCGGTGCATGGCCAGGTACCATGTCGTTGCCCAGTATACGAGTGAATCAAACGGCTCTCTCATCGACCTTGCCATCGCGTCATCTCTTCCCTCAGACGAAACTCCGGGGGAAAACGCTGTCATGATGGGCGTGCGAACCATTGCCAATATCTTCGCATCAGCCGACGGGCGCAGTCTTGCCAGTCACCAGGCTGATACTATTCTCTCGTTCCTGGAGCGTATCACGGGAATAAAGGGCGGTGATGCCATCGGTAAATTCAACCGCAATGTACTCGTTGCCGTCTCCACAGTTGCGCTCAACATGAGTGTTTTGGTCGCGCGAGAAAAGCTTCTCACGCCGTCAGAGCGCCGCCGCCTTGTTGCGATTCTTGGTACAATACTTTCTGATCAATCTGATTCTGAAGTCCTCTACCGGTCACTCGTGGCTCTTGGGACTGTACTGTCCACATCACGGGAGGCAGCGACCGGTCTAAATGCCAAGAATTGGGTACAGGTCGCATCGGACAGAGGCTCTGAGGAGAGGGTCAAATTGGTGGCAAAGGAGTGTGCGCAGGTGTTGTCATGATGATCAGGGGCGCTAGTTATAAATGCTTCATGAACTTTTACAAGCAGCTGCATCGCATAGCGTACGAAGCGTGCTAACAAACGTTACGAGATTTCAATATTCCATAGTGCAATTCCACGACAAACCGTAATAATACTACCGATTCGACAAATTGTTGCTTTGAGGACCATGAGTCACCCCATGAAGAAGTCAATCATCAATTGGAGCTGCTCACCTCATGGCCAAAGAAAGAACCATTCGTCCATCACTGGCTCATCTTGATGACGCTATCACTTTGTATTCTTCTTCTCAGTTGCAGACCGATTGGCTTCTACCATCGTCTTGGCTATCATCCTGGTCGTGTTCAAGATCACACCCAGAACCCAGCTCGCAAGCATAAATCTCGCCGACACCGGCCCTACATTCAACCCAATAGTGTGTGTGCGGCCTGGTATTATAAAAATGATTGAGTTTTCATATGAGCACTCCCCAAGAATTTCCAAAAATAAAAAAGCCCCATGCCCACCAACGCCGTCCGTCATAATACCCACCGGACTCGTACATGCCTTTCCAAAAGTATATAAAGGGAGGATTTGATTCTGATTCGAGACACAGCCGGGCAAGAGCGTGTGTGTGGTGTAGTTGTTTCCCCTTTAGACCAGGGCCCAAAGTCCGCCTAGGAGTAGCATGGGCACCCACCCCAGATAACGCGACGCAGCGGGCTGGGCAGCGGAATCTTCGTCGAACCGCTTCCCCGTCTCGGGGTTGACGCTGGCAATGGTGAACACCTCGGCAAAGCCAAGCTCGCTCGAGTTGTAGCAGTTGGTCTCGTTGACCTCGGCGATCTTGGGGTCTCCCGGCTCGGCGAACTCAATATCAACACACTGTTGCGCTTCTGCGTTAGCCTTGGGGAAGGGGAGAGGAGAAAGGGGGGCTGGGGCTGAAAGGGTTTGCCTTACCGAGTATAGGGCTGCGCCGTGGACAGCCAGCTCGACGACCTGGATGGTGGCGAGGTCACCGGGCTTGACCTCGGCGTCCTTGGGCAGAGGCACCTGGGGGAAGCAGATGGTGCCTGGGTAGGGACCGTTGGATGGACCAAGGACCTGGACAGGCGGGACCATGGGGTTCGACATGTCGGGGGGACCGTGGTCAGGCCCATCGGTGCCAAAGCCCAAGTTTACATGGACAAAGGCTGTCTCGTGGCCGCGAAACCAGCCCGGCTGGAAGGCGACTGCTCCGCCGGTGGTGGGCCAGTATGTGCGATTCTTGGTGGTACCAATGCCGCCGCCTGAGATGCAATGTCAGTATGCGCACGCGGTGAATTCGACTTATGGGCGTGAGCGCCCGTGGGACGGCGGACTTACAAGGGTATTCCCACTGCATGCCGTACGGATGCGACTCGTTGGTAATGAGGTTGTTGCCTCGAGAGCCTGGGTAGCTGAGGACGATGTGCGCCGAAGCGACGGTGGCCATGAGAGCCGCCAGGAATGCTGAGGTCTGCATCGTGGCGATGTTGTGCGGTGAAGATGGTGAAGGGTAGTAGAGATGGTGGGAGCTTCGAAACGGCTCACTTTGCGCTCCCGCAAGTCGAAGAATGTCGTTTTCCTGTCGTGGTTCCCCTCATTCAGGTCTCGCTGTTGGTGGCACCACGAGGGTCTTGTGTCTCGGCGATCAGAGCGTGTCGGGTTCAATCGTCTCCGTTCGTCCCAGGTCCAGTCTTGGTCTATTGATAGCAGTTTCGTCAGAGGAAGACGAGGACACACACACAGCCTTGGAAGTGTTTCGAGGTCCTGGTTGTACCAGAACGAGCAAGGCGTGGGCAGGTGGGCAGGGTGGCAGGAGATCTTATGAGGCGACCACCGCATGGGCCAAGGACCAGGCGCCCAGCAATACATGGTGAGAGGGTATCCGGACTATTCTGGAGAGGATCCGGCGCAGCTGCATGTCCCATTTGTCCAATTTGTCCCGTCTTTGCTCTCCCCCACTGTGACTGCGATGCCGCGGCGGCCGGCGGCCAAATCACAGGCCGCATACATGTATAGACATAGCTGCTGCAGCTGCTGCAGCACCTGCAGGTCAAGAATGTCCAAGGGGACCGTCCTGGGGGCAGCGGCTGCCAAGAGGGCACACATTGGGACAGCAGTGGACGGCCAATGGGGAGGCGCTGAGGCGAATGTGGGCGAGTCGTTGCGAGCTGTCGTGAGTGGCTGCTGGGGATGGCGAGCGGTGGTTGGAGGATGGGGAGGCTGTTAAGCGCCGGGCCCTGCTCAGCGTCCCGTCGATGGCGTGGGGATTGGTGGGGGGAGTGGCCAATTGGCGGCTCCCATTCTGCCATCCGTTGGCTTCCACCGCCATCCTTGATCCAAGTCCGGCCATTCTTCCCCCAGGCCAGCGCATGTTGGCTCGATACCATGGTATATCTGCTGGCCATCAACTGATTTTATTCTTCCTTCCCTACGTTGGGCAATTATCACGGGCCATGGCCGGGGTCATGAAGAAACCGGACCCCGTTGCCGCTGCCGAACTTCCAGGCCTGCAGTTGACGACGCCGATCGTACCGAACATTGTGGCGTTGGACCGGTTGGTTCATTCACCATGCACATGATGTCGACGGGTCGTGTGGAAGGCGGGGTGCGGATTTAAATGCAGTGAACAAGCCCGTCCACAAATAGTAATACCATTAATATACCAACGTGATCGGCCGAGTACGGTGGTATTTTTGGTTGCGAGCGCCAACCGTATATCACCAATATCACCAACATGAACATACTAATTGCGGATTCTGCACGGCAGGGTGAAGAGACAAAGGTGGAACACAGGTTCGCCATGTCATGGCCAAGCCCAACTTGAAGAGGCTGAAGTTGGGTCGCAGATTGGAGACTTTCCATCAAGTTCGAGATGCCCTGCAAAAGGTAAGGGCTAAGCGCCTGTCCCCCATTGGCTTTGTGATCTGGAAGTTGAGGCAGGTACGTACCTGGCCCAGATCGCCCACACCGACCCTTGACCGAGCGACCCACCTTGGACTTCGTCCCGCAAAACTTCAATATCCAAGCCCAACAAGCATCAACCCGACACCGTGCCCTCTCATCTATTGGGTGAAATCTCCTTACCCAACTTTTTTTTTTACTGCGACCAATGTCTACAATCATTTGACATGCCGTCCTCAGATTCCCCTGAGGCAGACAGTGGATGGATTCATGTCAAGCCCAAGTCTCGTCGCCGCGGCACTAAGGCGCGACACATGAAAACACCACAGGAATCGCCTCTTGATGAGATCAATGACACCCTCAAACCGCGCACAGACAATCTCCGGAGCGCAGAGGACATTTCTGTTGAGTACCGCCGCATTCGAGCTCGATGGGAGGATGAAGCTGCTTGCAAAGCGCTAAAGCGTCGAGTGCCAGAGGGTGATATGCCCGCTGTATCCCGTGCTGTTTGCCTAGGTATCGGCACATTTGATCCGCCAGATGGAGGCTGGGAAACCAAACGACGCACTTATGTCCAGTTAATTGCCTTCCTCATCTTGGTGGAATCGCTAGGTATGTCGGCTCACCCCTTTATCTCTTGATGAAGACAATGAATGGGGGTTGACATTTTGGATATCCAAAAAGAAGCCATACACAACTCCAAAATTGAGTGCTTCTTTCAGGAGCCCGTCTTCACGTCTTCAGACCGGGAATTTATTGAGTCTCTGGGTCATGATGTAGTCGAATCGCCCGGCGGTTTTGAAATGATCCATGGCGATACGCTCCTCTTCGGAGTTCACCTGTATCGCCCAATCTATGCCAAAGCCCTTGAGAACTCCCTTCCTGCAATTTTTGTTGGAACAGATCTAGATGTGTGGGACTGGTATGCTGTCACTTTCATCGGAAACACCCACTTTGCTAATCCATGATAGGGTTACTATAGGCCAGACGAATGACCTCGCCAGTGTCAAGAACGTCAAGGTCATCGAGGATACCTATACGAAGCGAGACTTCCCTCAGGATTCCTCAACCACCGCTTTTACAAGTACGTCCTGGTATTGGCGTCGACGCGAACTCAAGTCGGGTGTGGAAGACGAGCAAACGAAGAGCGTGCTAGAAGGTAATGAGCCGGAACGCACCATGCCGGAACACAGCGACCCGAAAGCCAGCGAGCCTCACAAAACTCTGGACCCGAATGCTAGTGCAGAATGAGAAGGGAATGATGAGTGCTGCTTGGCCTGCTAGCTTTTGCTGCTCCCAAACCGGTTATGGAGCCCCAGGCAGCTATCTCATCCTACGATTATACCCTTCTCCCCTTCTAGGCGCTTGCACTGCAACTTACACACTTTGGTTTTCTTCAACCACAACTTCTCAAATCTGCCCACAAGTTAAACTCGCAATTTATCTTGGACTCTCACTTCATTCATCTTCAATATCTAGCCAAATATTACACCCGAGGCACACCTTGGCACTTCTTGACCTGTGTGTCTGCTCTCTTCGCCCTGGTACCAGTTGCTCCTAGTTAGCACGGCAGGTCAAGAGCAAGCTTGCAGGGTCCTTACGATAGCTTTTCGCTCCTCTCTTGTCTACACTCCCATTCTACCCTATTCTCTGGTGTTTAGGCCACCTGCCACCACCACAATCCACTCGTGAGTCGATAATACCCCATCAAGTCAGTATACTCCTTCTCCCAAACACAGGTCTTCCGTCCCATACGGGCTACGATCTCACACCATATTACTTGGGTCCTCCCCAGGCCAAGTCCTTTACAACCCACCGCCTCTTAGCCCTCGGCGTTTGCCTCCCTCACGGAATCCCACAACCCACCAATTGATATGCTGACAAGTGGTACAGGCCCCAAGATGCCTGACAAACGCCGCAAGGGCGAGACCGAGTATTCCACTCATCCGCCGACCCAGCGCGTGCGCCGCCGCTTGTTGAACATGACTGCGAAACAGCGTGCCGAGCACAAAAATCGCAGTTACGAATACAACGCCATAAGGTCGTGCTGCATCCGGGTCTCCCAACGCGAAGACTATCACCATGCCACTATTAACAACCGCCGCGAAATGCTCCTCACTAGCGTGAACGGCTTGATGGCCAGGAGGTAAATATACATATAAACGTCTTTTCATTCTTTCAGTGTTACAGATTTTGACAATTGCGCCAGGCGGGAACTAGGCAAACCCATATTTGGGCTCAACGAGGAAGCCATTGTTGATCGGCACCTCAAGAAGGAGGCCGATCTCAGGGCCAGCAAGCGCGGCTCCAAGAACATTTCCCCCTGCCTCAAGGGCATTTCTGTGGAGTCCAGGGCCGGGGCCGCAAGCAATTCCATAGACGCCAGCCCACAGATCCAGGACAACCCGCCAACACCCGACTCCATGGTTGACAACCCAAGGAATTGGGGAATCGACAACTCACCTCTGCCCCTCAACGTCAACATCCGACCGGAGGCTAATAATCAGTCTCAACATGACCCCTATGTATCAAGTTTGGCGCTCGAAATTGGAGATATGGGGCAGACTTTGGCGAGGCTAAACGACATCATGCATTTCCAATCGAACCAACTCCGCGCGCAGAGCGCACAAATCGCTAGCCTAACAAGGGAGGTCCGCTACTATACACTCAACTCTCGCCCTCCTCGAACTGATAACTTCCCGTCCCATCAACACTTCTTCCCACCCAACTACCCTCCACTCGGGATGTACGGCATTCCGCCCATGAGTGGGAATGCTAGTACCCAGTTTGGGTCCACCGGTCAACTATCTGGCTCACCCCAGAGTCCAAACCCCCTTGGCCCAGGCGCAGCAGACCCGACAGCTAGAGCGCAGGGGCCGGCACACATCGGCCTCGGTCATCTAGACAGCGACTTTGCGCCCCTCCCGAACAGCCCTCGTCCTCCCCACGACGCCGGCACACTACCAGACCACCAAGGGCCCATGTTTGGCGAGCAGGCTACGCAGGACTTTCCCATCCAACCACACATACCAGACTCCTTCAACATGCCCAGCCCGCCACCTCCAACGGGTGGTCGGGCCGAGAGAGGGGCCAGCCTCCCCGACTTCCTCCCCATGCCTGACGCGGAAATGGGTCTTGGACCCCACGATGAGCCCATGGGGTTCGGCTCGGAGGCAAGGGACGGTGAGGACAAGGAGAACTAGCCAACAGGCGCTCATGGTCCTCGTTGGGATCTATGCAGTGGCATAACAGCTAATTCTATGGCGATCTTATTTTAGGATGATGACAGCAGAGCGGTTCAAGCAAGGTCCGAGAGAGTTTTCAAAACGATGATATTAGTAGAGGTATGTTTGCTCACGCAAGAGGGATATCTTTCCCGGGAAAAGCGACAGGTCAATAGCACGTAGCGCCAGTCACAGAGAAGAGATATAGAGTTGCAAATATTGCAGATGCAAGTTGCCATGTATTCGGAACATCATGCCAGAACTACACATATCCGAATCGTAAAAAATCCGTGTCTTCCATGCCATGATATCGTCCCGTCCCATCCCCCCAGAGAACAGGTCCCTCCTCCAACACACACACACGCACACGCGCGCGCGCCAAAAGCCATCAAAAGTATATAACAAAATGCCGAACCGAGAATGTAGAAATACAAGAGCGCCTTCAAATACCTCGTTTTCCGTGAGAAATAAAAATTCCAAACTCCCCGAACGCGCTCGAGCGGGAAATGTAACCCATGCAGAATCAATAGAAGGGAGGCAGAAGCAAAGCAGGAGCACCCGCAGACCAGGGAGAAGCCAAATTAATCCATCCTGACTGAAGCTTGATCGTGGGAGCAGCGCAAGAGCGCCAGCGCCATTGACTACTACCTCATAAGCACGGTTTGGGTGCCGTGAGGCTGGAACAGGAAGAGGGAGTGACTAACCCAGCAAGAGCCTCCTATCATGCCTATCATGAGACCGTCTTGCCTCCGCAGTCGGGGATCTCGACGCCGCTTTTGAGGTTTCGATTGACGTCCATCAACCCCCACTTGTCTTCCCATTCCTTGCCCTTTTCGTTGAAGCGGATTTTCCACGGCTCGTCAAAGGCCGAGAACCAGAAGTAGTTGGTGCCGTTTTTGAGCGCAGGGCAGACCCAATTGCTCATGAACGTATTCAGCTCGTCAATGCCTGCTACTGATCCATTCGGGCAATCCGTGACACCCTCCGAGCCGCAATTCGTGCCACCACCGGTAGGCCAGCCAGTCTCGGATATGATGTTCTTCTTGGCGTCCGACTTGAAGAATCCACCATTGTTGTTTTCCCAAAATGACATGGTCCAGTCCGCAGCCTTGTCCGCAGGTTGGCCGGCAAAGAAAGGGTGAATGTTGGACATGATGTAGTCGCTCTGAAGGCCGAGCGCAGAGGTCCAATCATCTCCTAAATCCGAGGTCGCCACCGGCAGGTTAAGATCCATGTCGCCCAGCTTGGTTCGCACTTCGTCGAGCAAGTCCCCAAGCTCCGAGATGGTCATCTCCTCGCGGAACAGGATCTCGTTGGCGACAATAAGCCCCTCAAATGGCTCATCGCCGTACTTGTCCAGAACGGTCCACATCTGGTCAAGCTGGCGCTTATTCGTAGTCTCGTTCTTGTCCTGCCAAACACCCATCCAGATCTTGACATCATCCTTGAGATCGAGCTGGTTGATGGCATGGATGACCATCTGCGTCTGGTTACAGTCGGTACCGTAAAGGCGGACCCGGTTGGTGAGCTGGCTCAGGACTGCTATATCTCGGGTGACGTTATTCTGAGATGGTGGATTGTGAAGGCAGTCTGGGTACTGGGTATTCAGTGGGGTATAGTCCATCCCAGGGAAGACCTTGTGGAGGTCCGGGTTGTTCAGAAGCTCCTTGATCTCATCGCTGTCGACGTCCAGGTCGCCGTTCTTGTTCAAGTCATCCTTGGCCGACTCGCCGCTGGATCCCCCATTATCCTTCTTCTTGTTAGTGAGCATGGCACCGACCACACCGGCCACTACGCCTCCGATGATGAGGAGGGCGACGATTATGATGATGCACCATTTCTTCTTCTTGCTCATACCCTTCTCCTTGCCCCAGTCAGCGTCCTTTTCGGGGCCTTCTGCGATAAAATCCGCAGCATCTACCAATCATCATCAGCACTCTCTTCATGCACTCTGTGTTTGCCAGTGACTGTGCTCACCGTTACGACGGAGCAGCCCGCCCATAGCCCCTCCCGCGGCGGCAGCACCCCCCACAGCGGCTGCCGCTCCGATGGCCTGCTTGGTTCCGCGGTCCGAGTTTGCTGCGGAGCTGAGCATGGAATGGCGCTGGCTGCGCTTTGGGTGGTAGCGTAGGCCGTCATCGCCATCGTCCTCGATCTCGTCGGGGTTCACCTCGCCAAGTCGCCGGTCAACGCTGCGAGTCGAGGCTGAAAACCCTTGGTGGTAGGGGTCATCGGCGTAAGGATCACTTCCGCTGCCAAGATTGTGTAGGCTGCTTGCCTGAGAGGAGTACATTGGGGAGGATCCTCCTCCTCTGCCGCCTTGGGTTTAAATGTCAGCTCCAGCCCACAGAAAGTTGAGTAGCATCCGCCCAAACCACCTGGGCAAGTTTCTCACCATATGCGTCATACATGTAGCCTCCTCCACCACCACCACTGTATCCATCACCCTGCATGGCCCGTGAAGGTGGAGGAGGCAGATGTCTGGAGGCCTGGGCGGCCTCTACGCCGGTCTCGCGGGCGTTCTGGTCGGCCCCGTTGTAAGCGATGCCTTCCATGCCCCCGGAAGCAGACCCGCTGAAGTTATCTGCGCCTGGGGTGACGTTGCTGTGGTGGTGCTGCCCGTGCGAGTAGCCGTAGCCCATATCCTCGCCATGAGCCGGTGGCCCCCTCATGTAGTATCCGTTGCCGCCGTGTGCAGGTGGTACGGGGGCATCCGACGGAGGTGCGCGATAGCTGGCCCCGTGATGGTCGTACGGGGACTGGCCCCGGGCGTGGCTCCCGTAAGCGTCTCGGGGGTCACGAGAAGGGCTGCGATATTGCCGGGAGGTGTCAGCGTACGGTGCTGAGGGTTCTGGCTGTGAGTAGTAGTCGTTATTGGAGGCAAGTGGGTGGCGCGAAGGGGAATCGCGAGGTATTCGGGAAGAGTCGAGAGGCTCCCTCTCGTAGGGGTCCTGGGAGTAGTCGTAGTGTTGCATATTTGGTGAAAACGGGCCCGACCAGAGTCGAGAGGCTACCGAAACTCTAGTTCACGCTCTCGCTCGCAAGCGGCGACACAGCGACCCAGCGGCCTGGAGCCGCCAGTACAGAGGCGTATGTCTCAATGCCAGCGCACGCTTCCGCGTGAGCCCTGCGTTCGGGGGGTGGGGGGAGCAGAATCCCGACAGGCGGCGAGGGCAGTGTCGTGGACTCGTGGTCGAAAACAATGCACGCAGCCAGACAAGCGATACGCAGCAGCGCAAGGCCAAAATAAGGGCAGGGCAACCGTCCAGGGGAAATACGCAGCAGGTGCGGTCGGAGGAAATGGGGACCTAATTAGACCAGAGTCAGACATCCGCTATGGCAAACGAATGCGGCGATCGAATTTGTGGTCGTCGGGTATTTGAGACAACGATGATCGGTTTGCGAGAACTCCAGGTCTTCGACGCTCAGCAGTACAGAGGGCACCGATGGCCAGCAACAGGGCAGCGCTTCTACTCGTTAGAAAGGCAGGCAAACCAGCCAGTACAGAGAGAGCGTGGTGCTGTCTGGTTGGGCAGCAGGGGAGAGGTGCGGTTGGCGGCGATGGTTGCGGCCGTGGGTGAGTGAGTGAGTTGATTGATGGTGTTGTTGATCCCAGAAGGCAGTGAGCCCCAGCGACGGCGGACTAACGGGCGCAGAGGTTGCAGGATGCAGAAGAAGAGGGTTTTGGCAGACCTGGAGGGCACCCAACACAGTGGCCTTGGGGCTGCTGCGGCAAGCAGGAGGCAAGCAGGAATGCAGTGATGACTGGTGGTCGGGCAGGACAGTCCGTGGCCTCTACCTTTCTTACCGCAAGATGGAGCTTGCAAGCTTGGAAGCTTGGAAGGGGAACTTGAATTGAGTTCGACCTAGCGACAGGAACGACGGGAACAACGGGTCGAGACGGACGACAGGAACGCCATGTGAGCGCCTTGAAGCCTTGTTGGGCGGGTTGGAGGGTGAACGGAGTGCCCCATCATCCCACCAGTGACCACCACTGACCACTGACCAAAGACCACTGACCACCGATGCACCATGGATGGCTGTTTCAGTGGGGATTGGATGGATGCCCCCATCCAGCCCATCCAGGCCATTCCCCCCCAGCGCCCTGCGCCCTAAATGGCAAGTGCCCAGCGCTGGGTCAGCGCTGATGCTAGCGCAGTTTCGCCTGCCGTCATGGATGATGGATTCATCAATGTCGCTGTTTACGACCGTCATTCCCCTTCATCCCCCTCTGCATCCAGCATTCTTGTTCGTATTCTGACCACAATCAATCCATCGAGTCATTTTTCTCTTTCCCTTCCCCTTTAAAAGCCCACCCATCACGGTCCGGGTGCCGAGGGCGAAGAGTCCGTCCATACCGGAGCAGCCCTGTCAAAGCCCGCACCAGATCTCCTACCCAACTCGGGTATCGCTCGCCTGGACCCTGCCTCACATCATCCCTCAGCCGCAACGTGCCAACGTCCCTTTGGCGCCCCCGGCTACTTAGTCGCATCTCGTATTGACGAGCGGAGTACTCCGTACTCCGTACTCCGTATCCGTAATACTAATAGTAGTATAGATGTCTACACGATGGCTTCTCGCCCAGCAAATCAGCCGGCCCCGACCGCTCCCTTACTATGTGCAGGTTGCTCGCTCATTTCGCAGTTGCAAGGCCACTCAGCCCTCCGTGTCCCTCGCCAGTGTTGGCTGTTCTGGACAAAGCACGGTGCAGCACGTTGTGGAGGCCTTTGAAACTCGAGCCTCCCCTGCGCCCCATGATCCGTCGCTGGTGCGACGGGCGAATCGGGACCCGCTGCCCCGTCGTGCGCTCGTGGTGTGGGTGGTGGGGATCCATCCCATCCATGCCCATGTTGCCCATGCCCATGTCCGTCCAGCCCGCCGTTGGCAGATCAACCAGTGCAACCAGTGCAATCAGCACAGCCAGCGCAACCGGCACGAGAGAGAGAGAGCGACACCTCGGTGTTATTAAATGCTGCGCCTCACCCTCTGTTGCCCTCATTCAGTCACCACCGACTCCCTCCCCCCCCTCCCCTTTTTCTCCCCTAACACACTCAGCCACTGTTCGTATATTAACTAGTGTGTGCATACCAAGGCATATATAATCTGTATATGAGTACTAGATGAGCACTAGGTATATTCGCCCGGACAACCCTGTGATCCGATATCCCACCCCGTCTCATCCGGACATGGCATCACCGCCGAGGGTGACCCTCCCTTCCTCCTACGCTAACACGAGTTCGTGGGGGCAATGACTGGCATGGCGAAAGATCCCCAGTGCGCCTTTGAAACAAATTCTTGAAACCATCGACAATTCCACAATAGGGGTCAGATCACTGCCATCTCATTGTGGGCGGCAAAAGATTCCCGCCTTGTTCTATATGCCCTTTGCCCCAAAAGCTTGTTTCATGGCCTGGTTGATCACACAATTATACCCCAGCCCAGTCCTACGCAAGGGCGGGCATATCTCCCATTTTGACCACCTACCCGGCACCCGTAACAATTTGTTGGAGTCGCGAGTTTCATGTTGCTCATGTGATTTCATACGTGTCGTATTATCCGTATAGCTAGGAGATATTCTACTTCTTATGGATTCTTGGTCTATTTGAGTATAGACTCCTCTCGAGCTGACAATAGTATTGGGTTTGCCTCTAGCTAATACCTAGCACATATCCGTAAACTGCCACGCGTGGCTGGATATTCCACAACTCCAATATCCCAATAATATTCGGCACCAAATTCACTCAAAGAGCCTGTATAAGTAGTTGAGTTGTGCCATGCTTTCCGACCTAATGCTATTTGTCTGTCCAATACCTGGATTATTTCTCATATGATTGGCCCCGAGTGGATATCTCTTTCAGGACTCCTTGTCCATATGCTTTGCCTAAAACTCCATAAATATCACCCGTGTGCATGTGTGCCCAGCTCAGCACACCCCCGAAAGAATAGACGTAGATTCTGATATCGGCTGTTGTTGCCAGTTGAGCATCCCGTCCGGCCGTACCACAAAATCGGCGGCTTCCTCGACGAGAACCCACTCCCCGGACCACGGATCCCGCTGCGGCGAGCGGAAGATGACGCTTGTCCCGAAATCCTCAAACACCAATTCCCTCTGGCGGATCCGTAGCCACTGCGACTGCTCGTCGCCGGCCCTAGCCGCAATGTCGGCTTCCGCTTGTTGGTTGCGGAGGGCAATGGCACGAAACACACGGCTATCCCGTAGCGCGTTGCGGATAGGATACTGTCCAAGTATGCGGATAGCGTCTTCTCGTACGGCCGGGTCCCGGCAGGAAAATGCAGACACAAAAAGTGGCCAGGTCCATCCAGAATCCATTGTGAACCCGCAATTCGGCCGTATCTGCAACAGGATTTCGGCGAGCGAGTTCATCTCGCGGTACTGGGGGGTGAGGCTCTTCGCTGTCGCCATACCAGAGAAGCGCGGGATAGCCGTGTAAATGTACAGGAGCAGGTACTCGACTCGTAAGTTAGCCGCTTGAAGATATGACTGCAGGTCCTTGTTCTTGTTCTCCATCGCACCCTGGAATATCAGATCGAATGCCTCGATCCACCTCTGTAGCCAATATCGTGACTCGCCAATGAATTTGGCGATTCCGGGGTTCTGCTTGACGCCGTCTAGCTTTTGGGTTAACTCAAAATCATCCGCTATTCTGGTCAGATTCAGCTGCCTTGTTGTCGCGTTAAGAGCAGGTATGTATTGAACCATCTGTTTCTGCAGGAGACCCCAATAGCCCTGCGCCTCATCAAAAGAAGAGAAGGTGCGGGGAAGATCTTCCAAAGATGTTATACTGGACAGTTTTGGGCGGAAGTAAGGCGTGTGCTTGGTGAAAGGCATAATTCCCATTGGGCGTTGAGGTTGTAGAGGAGTCTGGTGGTCGCCTTGGCTTGGGGGGCTGTGTTGGCTTTGCGGGCTGGGTAACCCAGTCTGCGGATATGGGTGTTGTTGGTCCTGGGGCGGAGTTGGAGACTGGCCTTGCCATGGCGTCCCAGGCTGGCTTTGGGGACTCTGTGCCGGTCGATATGGGCGTGATATTGATTCGCATCCGGGTGCCGAAGTCTGTTGTAGAGGAGCACCCATGTTCCCGGCACTAGGGACTGCCGGGGAGGTTGCATCATGTGCTTCCGTCGCTGATACCGGGGTACCAGGGTTGTTTCCTGACTGGCTCTGACCAGGAGGGAAGAATGTCTTTCGGTAAGAGCCCATAAAGGATCTTGTTTGCAGCTCAAGAGGCCTATAACAGTCAAGAATCTCATGAACAAGCGCGGGCGGTGCCGGGGCAATGCTGACGAGATCAGGTGCCTTTTCGGTGCAGGCTGCGAGCTCATTTAGCATGCTGAACCCGTGCGTGATGTGCTTGAGAGCCGCGGGTATATTGGCGCGCTGCGTCTCGAAGCAGATGAAGAGGAGCGACGAGAGCATGGCTGTACGCAACCCCTCCCGTGTTGGCCTTGCCTTGGATTGAAGTCGCAGTGCCTCGCAGTAGTAGATAATGGCGTTGAGATAGTGTCTATTGCTCGTTGTCAGGGAAGTCACAGGGTCATGACCCTCCTCCATCTGGGCCCTTCGTAGAGCGCCTACAGCCATGGCACCGTACCGCAGGGTGGGCTCATCGAGGGTGAGTTGAGGCATGGTGGCTATCCACAATCGTGTCTGGTTCAGGCCGCCGCTGAGGAATGTTACTGATAAGGATGACCACTCGTCAAAGTAGGCCCTCTGGTCACTATTCTCGAAGCGTATTGTGTTCACCAAGGGTTCCTCGACGATCAACGGTGCCTTCTTGGCATGTATCAGTCCGGACGAGGACGACGCCTCCCGTGTTGTCGGGGCATCATTGCTACCGGTGTATCCATCGCAATAACCTCGCCACTTCATGCAGTTGAGACATGATGGTTTCGTCTCGTCGCACTTGACATGGCGTTTTCTGCACACGAGGCCATGTCAGCGAGTCCATCCCTAACCGGGACACCTCTCAAGCAGATCTAAACGGACTTGGTTACAGAAAAGCATAAAGACTTACTTGCCTATCAATCGTCAGTCTCCAGCAGACTCTCATAGCTTGCGACTTGGGGGATCCAGAGGCCTAGTTACTTACAAGTTGCGCAACCGGTCCGGGCACGAGTCGAGCTGCGTCGAGTATGTCGGGTCCGAGTGTCAAGAGCAAATCGGTGGGTTCCTCCACGGCCTGTCGCAGCCCCCTCAGAGTCGGGTGATATGGGTGCAGCTGATGAGCTAGAGGGGTACAGGCATCATGTCAGCTTATCTCCGAAACTGAGGAATGGTAATATCGCATTATGAGTTTTCATATGTATAGAAATGCTGTGCACTGCAGCCATGTGGCGAGTTCACGTTCCAGACGAAACGGGGATGCACCTCAACCAAAGCCAGAAAGTGGGAGTCGGAGTACAGACACGGCCCATGGGCACAATCCAGATAGAATGGGGCAAAAAGATGCAGACTTAGACCACAGACGACGTACCTTGTCTGGCGGGGGTTTTTGCGAGAGTTTGTGTTTATGGGGACAGAGAATTGAATCTCCATCCCGATGTGTCAATGTCAAGCGACAGCCTCAGGGTCTGTGTCTGTAACAATGCCCACCCGGTAAGGGAGGGTCTGGGAATATGCGAGGCCACTTGGTCGATGATCAAACGTCGTCAAAGTCGTCGCGACACGTCGTTGTCGGCCTTGTTTTCGCCAAATCCTCCCCTCTGCCTCGTAGTAAAAAGGTAGTATAGGATAGGGATAAGGGACAAAGAAACGACCGGGTATCGGCAGCAGGAGATTTTGAGCAAGACGGGACGACAGTTCATGTATGGGTGGGCTGCCAAGCACGGTCCGCGGTGGTGGGAAGGCCTCCGCGGCTAGTGGCAGCTCATCACCAGACGCTAGTCAGGCAGATGCTGGCTGGCTGGCACCTAATCATAAGCCTGAGATCCCTCCCACCTGTTTTTGGGCTGGTGTTAATAAATCAGCGCTGAGTTTTGTGCTCAGATATTGCACCGACTGCCCAATAAGAGTAATATCATGTAGGTATGTAAGGAATCGCAAGTCTCGAGACCAATGGTCTAGGGCATTGACATGCTCACTTGGCTCGACGCAAATGCGGATCATGAGGAGCAAAAAAAAAAAAGGCCTTGAGGATATGTATGGCCTGGCGATAGGTAAAGATGCCGGAAAGAACTGAACTCGTCGGCTATTACATGTGCAGATTCGAAACTGGGGATACCCGACAGGCTCAATGAGCCTGGGAAGTTTGAGGAATAGTAATAGGGGCATGGGCGGCGGGTGTCAGTGGGGCGACGGGCGTAGAGACTAACTATTATCCTCGAAAATCATGCGCGCGTGCGTGAGTTGCGGAGAGCTGCGGAGAGATGACCAGGGACGTGACACGCGCGTCGGACCTGGACAGCGAGATGTGCCCAGGATCACGGCGATGCCGTCCTAAGGAGCTGCATACGCGCAGTTGATCAACAGCTAAGGTACTCCAGACGCAGACGTACATATTATTATCCCGTTCTTGGTGGTCATCATGTCACCAAGCTCAGTACTACTCACCGGCCCAGGGGTCCGCGAATCCACGATTGGAGATGACGACATGATGCCCCTAAAAGACCAAGCCTGATCACTAGCGCAGTCGTCTTGGCCTCGTGGTGGATTGGTGCCCTCCGCAGCCCTGCTAGCTCTGGCAGTAGCCCTATTGAATGAGATTGGAGGCTGGACTCTCCAGCGCGGATGGTATCGGGACGCTGTGCTCCGTTAAAGCAGCATACTCCTGCATAGATACCTATCAAGTAAAGGACGGACGTTGGCTATGGGCCGGTATCTCGTACTGCTGCTGTGGCTTCCAGCGGTATCACGGCCCAAGTGCCGAAGATGATTCGTTCTGTTGGAGGGAGGGACGAAGAGTTCTGACAGTGCCGGCATCTCCTGTGCTGTGTGACCACATCTGCATGCCTGGAGGTGCCCTGCGAATAGGAACACGCCGACCAGCTGTTCTGGGTGGGGGAAGTCATTGTCACTGTGTCAACTTTCAAGTTGAGCCTGTGAGGCGACGGCTAGGGCGGAACCGATCACTAGGGTGGTGTTAGCCCATGGGGCCATCCATGATATCGGACAAACCCCGAACGGTGTACAAGTGCTATTACCCGTAGTTCCGTAGTGGCCCATCGGGACATCGTGGTCCGCACGCACATTCTTCTTGTTCTGGGGCTCGACAACGGGAATTAGAGACTGCCAAGGGTGTGACGCAGTGGCTGGGCGTACAGTAATGGCCATGGGCTTATAGGTGCTGCTTCAAAGGCTGGTTGATGTTGGATGATGTGCACAGATGGAGGGGCGGGGCGGGGCGTCAATTCAATTTGGATTTTGGATCGGTGCAGGTGGGGGACCCTTGTGCCTTCCATGCAAACCTACCTAGGTAGCCAGGAGGGTGGAAGGGCAGGGGCAGAGGACCACTGGCATCTGGGAAGGAACCACTGAACCAGGCTCATCCATACCGGTGGATCAAGTGATTTTCCCCTTATTACCTGGACCTCCACGTTGTTGGAAATTCGCCATCATCTGACATAGAAAAGGGTGGCTTCATATTGTATAGCGCACAACAGATCCTGTGTTCTTTGGTTACTATAGGTTGCCAGCCACTATCTGTACCACCACACCGAACAGCGCGATACTACGAGGTTCCTACTCATAGTGGTCCCTTGGTCCACGTTGGCAACAGGATACTCGTACCTAGTGCAGGTAGGTAGGCAGGCAGCTTCTGGTTCCGCCTCTGCCCTGCAAGGCGGCACATCAGACCGGCAGAGACCAGATCACTAGAGTCGCACTAACATCTCCCTGCAGGGGTTGTTTGGGTGGAGTCTGGAGGATCGGGGCGGCGGGCTGCCCGACCAAATTCTACGAGTACGAGGACTAATACTCGACTCGTACGAGAACAAGATGCACGCATGGCCATGCTCGCAGCACTCGAATGCCATCATAGTACGACCAGGACATCACTGCAGCATGCAAAATTAAGGTGGCGGTGCCCAATTTGCCCCAGCATCCAGTCTCAGATGACAGGCTTGACATGCACACTGGTGTACCAAAGATCCGCTTGCAGCGTGGCAAAATGCCGGGCACAGAAAACAAACACGGTCGAGAATCCCGAGATGCTTCTTCACACGGACGCTAGTACTAGGTATCCATGCTGCGGGATCGCTAGGTCCCCAGCTTCCACAATGAGCCAACCCGAGTCTTCTGATCCTCTAGCTCGCGCCGTCTTCCTGCCCCTGACCCGCTCTCATGCTGCAGATTCCCTAGTCGTCGACCACAGCTTACACAACGCCACAGCAGCATGGTAGGTAGGCCTACCTTTGGGTGCGCGTGAACTCATGGAACCCCAGGCTACGAATAGCACTGGAGGTATGTACTACCACCAGGTGCAAGTCGTAGACTCTGTTCCATCTTCTCATTCAAGGTTGCCAAGTACGTAAGATAAGCATTTTCAACACCTTCCCCAGTCCAACTAAAACTAGACCACGAGTATAATACGTAGGTACTACCTATCGTTCTCGTCGACGGATTCGAAGCTCTAGTTCTTGCTGCGCCTTGGCGTGAGACTCGAATCGATAGTCCAGAAGTAGCAGGCGAATGGGGTCATTGGGACGGGAGCCCGTCGCTTTGAGGGCCGCGCTTGATCATCCGCCTGTTGTCACATTGTCCCCACGCATCGTTGTCGGCCGCCCGCACCTGTCATCTTCTTACCCCATAATAGCCAACCATTTTGCCATGAGGGCTTTAAATGGCCCCTTGCTGGCTTGCCACATGGAGCCAAAGCAGCCCGGGACTAAGTAATGACAGACTGACAGTGGTAGGCTTATTTACCACCAAGTCGTTGCTCTCGCCCCGGTGAAGTCAACCTGCGCGGAGCGTTATGCATATGCTGGGATATTGCTGCCAGACGGCATTTTGTTCGTCTGGATATACAAGATCATGCTCATGGCTGCATATGCACCGAGCTCCTTAATCATACATATCAGAATGCCAAGTCCATGCTCAAAATGCGGGCACTTTTGTTTCTTGAAATTTATTAAACGGAACGTCGTGGACACATAGACTAATGGCCCAATAGTGCGAGCAATTACAAGTTCGCCCATAACGCCTCATCCCTATGCCAATGGCTTGGCAAGGCTGATCGACCCTGTCTGTGGCTTCAACAAATCTGCATCATATCCACGTCACTAGTTTCAACCACTGCGCTCCTTTGCAACGCCCTCCGCCGTGGCACCAGGCCTATCCTCTGCGGACGGATACTCCCCGGGGTTATTGGCCTTGCCACGGACACCAGTCTCGTACGGCCTGTCGTGATGGAACTCGTGCCTGGGATCCTCGAGGCTGGCGCCCACACCCTCCAGACCTGAGCGCTCCTTCTTGCGCTTGCCGCCGTGCTCTTCCTGGCTCGTCATACCGGAGCCAGGGTGGCCAAGACCCGTGTGAACGTCAGCGGACGTGGCTCCCAGCAGCGTCTGGGAGGCGGCGGTCGTGACGGCGGCGTCGGGGTTGTGGGCCTGGCCGGGGACTTCGTTGACGGGCTGGGGCCGGAAGGTTTGGCTGGCTGGAGCTGTACCGGGGGGGAAGGTTTCGGCATGGAACTCTGGCTTAGAATCGTTGCCCACCTTGACTCCGGGCTTGTGCTTTAGGGTGCATGTTAGTCTCAGAGAAGACAGCTACAGATGATGAGAAACTTACGCCCTTGGTGGTGAGAGGTTCAGACGGGGGAACTCGGCTGGAGAAGGCGCCCTGGGAAGAGTTCATGGCATCGGCGTTCTTGGAAGCCGACATGATGACGATATGGTTTGTGTTGTGTTGGGTTAAGTGTAGTTGCTGACTTGAGGGTCAAGATGTCGCGAGAATTGATGCTAATTCAGAACAAGCAGTTGCAATGATGAGACAAGATGAAGATCACAGAACACAGGGCTCGAGACGGGAGCAAATATATATCCATCGTCCGCCGGTACACGGCCTTCCATTGATGTACCTTATGATGTCAATGGCAGTTGGAGATGGATGGAGGCATTACATCACCGAGGGACAGTAACTGGGCGGATGCGCAAGCCAAAGTCGGGCTTGATGGCGCGTAGTCCTCTCAGGGACAACAACCAGGTCACAGGTGTCTGTTCTCAGCCGTGTGGGAAAGTGTGCGCTGGTGCGATTCAAGGCACGGGTTGCGACTCTGGCGTGGAGATGATGACAAAATGGTGGATCTATCACGGAGCTTGTTGTCCGACTGCATCTCAGCGATCACGGCTGAACCGTGACTGGCGGGGCAGGCGGTTCGTGGTTGGCCCTGTCTTGGTGCCTGCGATAAAGTTGATGAAGTAATGCATCGATATCGATAATAATGATGTATCTTTCTCAGCTGAAGCACATGAGTTGGTGGCGGAAGGGGAGGCTCAGGAGCGCAACACTGGGCCTTGTTCTGTTAAAGATGCTAGGTCAAAAGCACCCCAATGGTTCGACCACGGTGCCCTCTGTTGTCGCCATGGAGAGCCTCACCTGGGTCATACCGTAAATTAGTAGATGCCTAATTACCCATATACCTCTTTGAAGAGCGATTGGATCACCATTCCATGCTCCTCGGCCATACGCTCCCAGTTTGTGTCGTCAAGGAATGCCTCGACATCGTCGCCCGCCCGCTCGATATACCAGATGCCAACCTGGAACATCTTGTCGGCATACCCCTTCTCTTCACAAAAATCATGGGCGTAATTGATCACCTCCTGTCCATGGAGGATAAAGGCAGAGCGCAAAAGCTGGGCACCAATGTCATCTCCACGGCGGCAAAATTCCATCACCGACGCCGACTGGTATGCGGCGCAGAGGCTCTTAATAAAGCATGATATGGCTGATACGACTCCTGCGTCGCCCGATGTCTCGGCAGCAATGAGACCGCAGTGGATACTGGCAAGGAACTGCGCCATGTCGCCATTCACCCCGCGGCCTCTGAGCTGGGAGAACTCCATGTCAATCACAATCGGATACGCCTCGCTGCTGCTCCCTTCGGGTATGAGAACCGATCCACTGTGGACGTCCCCGTGAGTTAGAACTCCTGGGTATTCGTACTTGGGCCGAGAAAAGTCCTCTTCTATGCGATTGTAGAGCTGCGCGCCATTTGGTAGATGGGCTAGGTACCCCTTGATGGGCTCCACAGCCACAGAGAATATCACTTCGTGCGTCATGTCGTTCTCAAGAACCTCGGGGGGATCAAGGAGCCTAGTAGTGTGAAAGCCGGCGAGGATGCTGCCAACCGTGGCACCGATGGATGCGACCGAATTACTAGGGAGCATAGCGGCGTTGTTATTGAGGAACTCGAGACAGTCCTCGAGGGGTCCCAAGTCTTCCATTAGCAAGATAGAAGCCTCCAGGGACTCTTTGGTGAGATGAAGGCTAGACTCGGTCCCATAGTCATGGCGGAGGAGGCGTGGGAAGTGCTTCTGCCTCTTCTCCTTGCTCATGTACTTGGCGGGCCCGTTTTCAGCTTGCGCCAGGCCCAGCATGGCAGCTTCAACGGCCTAGGTTTTGTCAGCTCATCTTCATCTTTCCTCTCAATGATTAGCTAATAACCTGGCGCCGGGTGCTGAACGCAAACTCGGGTCCTGCCGACTGGATATAGGGCCTGGCATGCTTGAGGATAAGGCTCTGGGGAGCCTCTGCGGGCCCTTCAGCGTGGGATGTGCGAGTGGCGCGCATGGTAGTGTTGATCAACCCACCAGAGAGTTTGAAAAGAGTCCACGTCGTGTTGGGGTAAACTGAGGCAAGATAGGCCTGGTAGTCTACGTGGTCCGTGGAGACCGCCATGATCAAGAGCTTAAGGGCAAAGCGGGGGTTGAAAGTGAAACTGGGGCCGTGGTGATTGGGCCGTCTAAGTTATTTTATGCATACCCAAGTATACTTAGGTAGGTAGGTTGGCATGTATAAATACTACCTAGTCTGTAGAGTGCCTTGCTGGAAATCTTCTCGAAGCCTGGATCAACAGAGCACTTGCCCGTGAACACTGAAACGAGGAATACGGAGCACGCCCAGATTCATTGCACCCCGCTTGACTCATCGCCAACACCGATGCCTGTCTTTCTTGTCATTGTCGTCTTTATGAGGGGGAATGACTACGAATGAGCGGGGCAGAAGTGAGGCTAAGTTTGTTGACCGCCTTAGAATCAAAAGACAATGGGGTGACTGGTAATAAATGGCCACAGAATAGAGTTGAAAGATCATCCATCCTGCCCAGATCAACAGCAGCTCTCCACATTAATTGACAGGTCACAAATTCCCCGATGCGCTATGTCATCTAGATAAATTTTAACCTATCAGAAGCTCAGAATTCTTTCATTTTGTTAAACTGTGCACTCTTGAGGGTGTTCCAAACTCGCGGGAGCGATGTCGACAACGGGAAATGGGTCTCCAAACCTCCCACGGCCGAAAACACCAGGGCTGAGGGCTGAGGGCCGGAGGAAGTTGATACCAAGGGTATTCTCGTTATTCCTATTGTAACCTCACTGCGGAAATGTTGTTTTCGTTATCTACCAGCTACCAGCACTCCGTAAAACATTCAGGAACCGATAATCCCTAGCCAGCATCTGTCACATCAGTGAACTGTGCTCCATGTTTCCCAGATTCATGTCGCCTCAACTTCGATTCACCTAGGAGTTTTTGTTGTGCCCACTAAACATCATGAAAGTGTTAAAAAATATTTCCATGAGTTACCTTAGCCTCATTTCGCACGAGTATTGTCCAACTGTCACAGAACGCCTAGGAAACAAAATAGAATCTGGGCTTTATTCAAATCGAGTATTGTAGATTTGTTTGAACCAGATTTTCCAAATCAAACTCTACCTTTCCGTGACCGCCTGGATTTGCATCTGAAGTAGGACCAGTAGACATGTGACCCCTAGGGGAACAATGTTTGGAGGGCTCATTGAGGCCTCTGGGACAGCCAGTGATATCAGTCCTTTCTTCTCCTCACCTTTTTGGCCATCATTCACTCCAGGCCAGAGTGAAATCTCTTCACATAAATACCCTCCCACCCTTCTAAACCCTTCCTCTTCTCACATCTATCTTCACATCAGTTCTTGTCCTTTCGCGACGTCTTTCTTCCCACAACAGTCTTCATCCTTGGGAATACTCCAGGGACTCTGATGTCTCTGGAGACGCATCAGTCCTCATCAGTTCCCGTAAGTTATCATCATTCTTCTTCAACCACTCTGCCCCATCTCTACGGCCTTCATCAGTGGTGATCCAAATTCTGGTGCCCGTCGTTTTGCCTAGCTGACATTTCGGACCCGAGAGGCAGAATCAGGGTCAAAGAAAGGCACCAGAAGAGGTAGGCCGGGCAATTCTACATCCTGTCATCTGTGCTATAGCTACTTTGCTGACGGTAAATGCAATGTCAAGGTCTGTGAACGGAAGACCACAGGCATGTCCCATTATTCTTGGGGCAGTGACGACGGCAGCGAGGGCGGTGACTACGTGGTCCCAGACCACGACCGCCCCGAAAATCAACAACTTCACGAAGTTGATGATAGATTCTTGAAGAGGTATAATATCCAAAAGCGCCAGGATGTTGGTAATTTCATCTTTTCGTGAGTGGCCTTCCTACATTTCTCTGACCTTGGAATCCCATTCTCGTCTTGTCCTTTGTTGTCTAATTCCTTGTCTTGAAATCGTGTCAAGCGTCCCTGGAAGGTCGGAGAACGACACTGTTTCCCCGCCCTCTTCCCCTGAATATCTTTTCTTGTCATGACGCTGTGCGGTTCTCGCCAGCCGCGATTTCAGCCTTTTCCAGACATCATAAACTGCAGTTCCTGATCTTTCATCTCCCTTGTTCTCGGCCTACCCGCAACCTACCCGAGGCATGCAGAGAGATACCACCTGCTTAATCATACCCTCTGTTCCTTCCCTCTACACAGAACTTTGGGGTCTTCCAATTGTTTCTCAATCACATCTCTTGCCACTTCCATCTCTCAACATCCAACGTCCGATTTCGACTTCTAGCGAGAGCACCTCACCTCGGGAACATGCAGCAGGTGTCGCACAAATACAATGATAGTTTGGGAAGGCGGTCAGACGCAAGTCTGTAGCTGCCCGCCACTACCTCCTGGTGATGGGATTTGTGCTAGCGGTAGGCAGGCTCAACCACTCGGGCTGCCTGACGGGTGTTGACAGCTGTCCATCACCTGGTCCACCACCACTCGCCCTCTCACGATTCTTTCACCTTCCATGTCTCTGTTTTTTTCTTTCCTCCCCTTCAACGCTTATGTTCACCTCCTCATGCTCCCTTCTTTACAACACTCTCTCCGATGGCGGTTGCTGAGCCTTCATGCTCTCGGGGTTTGTTTATGTTTGTCTCTGATTCTGACCTCTCGACCGTAGAAAGAACACTAGCCCATGGACGGCACTGATCAAACAAGAACACCAAGACGAGGTAATCCCCCATCAATTCAGAGCCTCTCGGTTACTGATGCTAACCCTTGGAATAGCTCACGGCTTTGAACATCATGTCGGCCCACGTGAGAAACGGCCAACTGTCGTGGACGCCCATTGCGCGACGTGAAACTCCACGCGACTGGCAGATCATGCCCGAGCTTCCAGACCCTAAAGAGCTTCTAGACAAAGACCCGCCACGTCTGCCACTCAACAATGAGAAGCCAGCGTCGAAACACGAATATCTCGGGACGCAGTACCGGCTTTACCGATGTGAGGGTATAGAGCTACTTCGCCGGGCTATAGCGTGCTATCGAAATAACTTCAAATCGCTTTCCACTCACGCGTTTGTCTATACTCAGGTCTGCAATCAATAAACCCACAGTTTATCATCTTTATAAAAGTTTGGCTGACCCGGTGTACCCTAGGTTCATGTTCAAGGCATGTTCTTCACCAAACTCGGCGCAGCGTTCCGGATCTCTTTCTCAACTGAGATGTCGGAAACCGAGGTAATCTGGGAGGAATCAGACAGGCTGACTCCGGGCACTTTGGTTGCGCTCTCCACCCCAGAGGACAAATTCCAGACCATATGCCATGTCGCGGTCGTGGCGGCCCGCCCGCTTCTCGGAGGCCTCATTCCAGACCAAACCGAAGGGGAGGGCAAAAGCACACCACCTCGGATTGACGTGTTTTGGGCAAACCCCGACACCGCCGTGATTGATCCCTCAGAAGAAATGGTGATGATCGAGGCCCAAGGAGGATATTTTGAGACTGTTCGGCACGCGATGGTTGGGCTACAACATGCCGCTCTCCACGAGTAAGTCCTCAGACCTAATACTAGACGTGATTTAGTGACATACCTGACGAATCAAAAGCTCAAAATTTGACAAATACCTCATTTATGGCTCCCAAATTGATGATGACGCCGAATACGTCAGGGCACTTTGTCCAGAGACGCCACCAGCCGCGGCTACGTTTGACCAATCCCAACTCAACGCCTTCACCCGAATGACCTCGAAAGAGTTAGCAATTGTCCAGGGTCCTCCTGGTACTGGAAAGACGTTCACATCGGTCGTGGCAATTCAAAGCCTCATTAGAGCCTTTGGAAAGCACCGCGAACCCCTACCAATCATCGTCTCAGCCCAAACAAACCACGCAGTCGATCAACTTCTCATAGAGTGCATAAAAAATGATGCCCGCGTGGTGCGTCTCGGAGGGCGCACTCAAAACGATGATATTGAGAAAAGAACCATGTACAACCTGAGACAGGAATGGAGAGGCCCTCGCTCGGAGGTGCCAGCAGATAGTAGCCGGAAGCGTGTCTTTCATCGTTTTAAAGAGCTGCTGCAGATTTGCTTTCCGACTAGACTCATCTCAGCCGAAACCTTCCTAGCCGAGGGGGTTATCAGCGAAGAACAGTTCGAGTCTCTGAAGACCGGGGATTGGGACGATGCTGATAACACCCAGAACGACATATCTTCTGACGAGGGGTTGATTGATATGTGGCTTGGGGATAAAATCGAGCGAGACACGACCTACGTTTACACACCGCCGACGAAGCAGGCTGATCCTGTTAGAGCAACACTTAGGGGAGCCCCTGGGATAGAAGCAGAAGCAAACGCCATACGTGAGGACCGCCGCCAATTTGAAGATGACGAGAAGGACCGCCTCCATGGTCAATTCCTCCCAATCAAGTTTCACTGGACCGGGGTCGTGAAATTTAAGGGCAAAAGATGGGTTTCCAAGGCAGCTCAGCTACTCCGAGAACAGCATGATCTCTACCAGGTTGAACCCGAGTACCGAGGAATGGTCTACCAGTATCTACGCCAACAGTTGGTGGCCAAAACGGCGAAAGATCTTCCCAGACTGCTCAGAGAGTACCAGAAAACATGCGATAATATCAAGATCAAACGCGGCGAGGATAATGTCAAAATCATCAAACATAAGAGGATTCAAGTAGTCGGCTGTACGACTACCGGACTGGCCAAATATCGTGGCCTGCTCGCTGCTCTGAAGCCCAAGGTCCTCATGGTTGAGGAAGCAGCAGAGACTCGGGAGCCCAACATTGCGTCAGCCATCTTCCCAACACTGGATCAAATTATTCTTGTGGGAGATCATCAGCAGCTTGCCCCGCATGTTGACGTACGTGAGCTTGGTTTTGAACCTTACAACCTCAACGTGTCGCTGTTCGAGCGCCTCGTCACTGGTACTAGGCTCCCATATTGCCAGCTTCAGGTTCAGCGGAGAATGATTCCAGCCATCCGCGAGGTGGTTCAGACATTCTATCCCAGCATCCAGGATCATGCGACTGTGAAGGACACTAAGAACCGCCCGCCTGTACCTGGTATGGTTCACAGTTTGTGGTGGTTTCAACACGACTGGCCAGAGTCTCGAAATGAGCGATTCTCTTTTGTTAATATGGAGGAAGCCAGCATGATTGTTGGCTTCGCTCAATACCTAGCTCAGAACGGAACCGAACCAAGTCAGATGACCGTCCTCTCGTTCTATTCCGGCCAAATCGGACTGATCACGAGCCTTCTCAAAAACAACAAATGGTTTCAAATCTATCACCCCGAACAGGACTGGACTGAGGTTGTGCGGACCGTTGATGGATTCCAAGGCGAGCAGAACGATGTCATTCTTTTATCAGTCGTTCGAAGCTCCCCCGAGAGGCCCAACGCTGGGTTTGTGGAGAATGAGAATCGTGCAGTGGTAGCGCTGAGCCGAGCAAAGCGAGGTCTCTACGTCTTCGGAAATGACGACAACCTGCTCAACAGCTCGAATCGAAGCAGAGAAACTTGGGAGAAGGTCTGCAATGTCTTTCTTCGGTCAAGGGGCAAAACCCTACCTGTTGTCTGCAAGAATCATGGGAAGATCACTGAAGTTCAAGGGCCCGACGGCTGGTTGCAAGTGTCTGGAGGTGGGTGCCAGAACATTTGCAAGCAAGCCTGTCGGAATGGGCACCCTTGCGACATCCCGTGCCATCCTACTTCGCAATCCCAAATTTATTGCCAGTGGCCGTGCCAGAAGATGCTAACATGTGGCCATGGTTGTATATCGTGCTGCAGCGAGGCTTGCCAGTGCCCTCACCGATGCGATGAACACAAACTCAAGGGTCCTATCAGCTACAACCTGCCTATCAACCCAAAGACAAGTGCTAGAAATACAGCATTAGGCAGCAAACCAAGGGAGCTCCAACCCAAAAATGCATTGCGACAGAAGCCATTCCCAACTCACGTTTCTTCAGAAGAATTGATGAGTTCGCTCCAGGATCGACCCGTTGAGGCCGAGACCAATATTCGCCGCGCAGGACAGGATCCAAAGCCCAGCCAGGCCGGGCAACCAGCACAAGGCGCTATGGTAATCCGAGAAACGTTTAAGCGAGCTGTCATGACATCGCAGGGGCGTGTTGTTGACAATGTGAGCCACCACATTCAAGAGACTCGGGCTGATGCGGATGCGGACGGCGACCTCATAGATCTACGGGATGAGGTGTTGGTCAGATCAGACCCAGGTAGTGATTCGTCTAGCTCCAGCAAGCATATGGAGAGAAAAGTCGCATCTTCGGAGTTGCTAATCAACTTTGACGAGTAGTAGGGCGATTTAGTTGATGGTGCACTCTGGTAATGGAACGAGGACAGTTGGGGGAGGGGAGGGGGGAAGTTGACTGGATTTTGCTTTGCCTACGAGCTTGGATCGGGTGGCGTGAGAAGTGATTCAGTGGTTTGAGATAGCTACCATCTGCAATTGATGCTGACATAAACCCAAGGACACAGTGATATGTCGGGGTGAATTTGGATAGTACCCTACCTACTAAAGGTAAGTACTAACTAGTAGTAGTCGGTGTATTAGGATTGGTTTCCAGGGACGAGTTTGGGGGACTTCCTACATGCAGTAACCAGGCCAGTCAGTACCTGACAGGACAGGAGCTTAAAATGCCCCACGACACGCCGAAAGTGGATTTGACTTCAGCTTGTTCACTTCAGAACCTCCACCTCAGACCTTGAAAATCGATACTACACGGGCTCGTTCCACATTCAGGGTGTTAAACCTGCCTCGCGTCGATTCTACTCGTCTAACTTTGTGCGGCAGCGGGCCGTGGTCTAGTGGCAGGTTCGCACAGCGCGCGCAGCTGTCAACAAAGGCCGAGGGTGTCGAGCAATGGATGCAGGGCCATCGTAGCCCCCAACAACGAACAAGGCCGCGCTGATTCACAGGCACCTGCCTCTGCGGTGCGATGGACGAGGAGGACCGCTACTCGGGTAGCTCGGGCGATTCCGATCGCGACAACGACAACGACAACGAGAATGAGAACGACAACGACAACGATGCGGACGAGGTGATGGGAGATGCCGACGAGGGCGACAACGAGGGAGATGGCGAGGAGGAGAACAACGATGAGGAAGAGGAAGAGGATGCGGGAAATGACGACAACGACGACAATGAAAACGACAATGACAATGACAATGACAACGAGCGCGACCCCGATACCCAGATCACAGATGGCGCACAGGGGCCCACGCAAGAGCCCAACGGCGAGACCCAGAACGAGGGCGGCAGCGACAAGGCGGACGACCTCACCGACCGGCAACGAGAGAAGCAGAAGGCGTCGACACCCAATCCTGCCGCTGCCCCCGGTCGTCGCCGGCCCACGGTGCGCCCCGAGGCCTTGACGGCGCGGCTGTACGATATCGTCCCCACGATGGCGGCGCCGCAGGCCACAAGCATCAATGCCATGGCCATCACGCCTGACCTGCGCTACTGGTTCACGGGGGGCTCCGACGGCTACATCCGCAAATATGACGGCCCGGGGACCATCAACGGCAAGCTGCCCTTGACCGTAGCGCAGAGGCATCCCTTTGTGGACAGCGTCACCAAGGCCGGCATCCTTATGTCTTACTGGGAGAACGAGGAGCCTGTTCCCCCCGGGAGGGGCGACCAGGAACATGTCCTGTCACCTGTCTACTCGCTGGCCGTACATTCCGAGGCCCTCTGGCTGCTGTCGGGCCTGGAATCTGGTGGCATCAACCTGCAGAGCGTGCGGCACGACGAGGGCAAGAAGATCATCTGCCTGCAGAAGCACAGCAACGCTGTGAGCGTGCTGACGCTGGCGCAGGACGAGAAGAGCGTCCTTAGCGGCAGCTGGGACAAGAACATCTTTGACTGGGACCTCAACACGGGCCAGGTCAAGAGGAGCTTTGACGGGAGCGGGGGGCAGATTGCCGCCATCGAGCTGCGTCCTGCCGCGGGAGGGCAGATTCCCCTGGTGGTGGACGAACCACTGCCGTCCATGACCACCATTTCTACGAACAACGGCGCGCGACCAGCGACGAATGGAGTGGCGCTCACCAACGGCAACCTGTTCACGGCAAGTGATTCGGGAACACTGGGGCGGGCGCCGTCGTTTGGCGGAGACAATGAGGGCCAGGCGAGCTCTGCACATGAGAGCTTGTTTGGCGGCAGCGATGCGGGCAGCCTGTTTGGCGAAACGGCGGGTGGGCAGCAGTTTGGACAGGACGAGGACGAGTACAATGCGTCCATGAGCATAATGCCGGGGCATGAGCACGAGGGGGGCATGGACCACTCGGCGGACATGGCCATGGCAGGCATGATGGATGTGGGTAAGGAGGCAGACAAGGAAACCGGTCCTACCCCTAGCCAGCCTCCGGCAGCTAGTGGTGATGCCATGGAGGTGGACTCCCAGCCGCCACAGAACACGGAGAACAGCCAACAAGCTCCTCCTTCTCCTCCTCCTCCTCCTCCTCCTCCCAGCGCCAGCCAGCCGCAACCACTACAGCTATCAGAGGAGCAGCTGCGCGCCGCACAGGAAATCAAGGGCGAGGATGGCACCAGGGGCGAAGACGAGGCTCCTCCCAAGTCGCCCACGTACGTCACGTCGCCGAGCGGGCCATCGCAGAGCGACCCTTCGCAGATGTCGCCGCACAACTTCCTCTCGGCAGCCATCGACGGGACGATTCGGCTGTGGGACCGGCGCGTGCAGAACCCCGTGGCGCGCATCGGCAACCGCCCAGGCGTGCCGCCCTGGTGCATGAGCGCGTGCTGGAGTCCGGACGGCAACATGGTCTACGCGGGGCGGCGCAACGGCACCGTCGAGGAGTATGACGTGCGCAAGGCCAAGCGCGCGTGGGAGCCCGAGAGGGTCCTCAAGTTCCCAGCTGGGAGCGGTGCGGTGAGCGCCGTGAAGCCTATGCCCAACGGGAGACATCTAGTGTGGTAGGTCTTCTTGATATATCAGTGTATACATGCATACGGGGGATGGGGGGCAGAGGTGCTAACCCAGCTTACAGTGCATCCCATGACATCCTCCGACTGTACGACCTGCGGGATACCAAGGCTTTCAAGCACTCGACGGTCCCCTTCCTCATCATCCCAGGCCCCCCTCGCGCGGGCGTCATCTCGGGGCTGTACATTGACCCGACGAGCAGGTACATGCTGAGCGCAGCGGGCACGCGAGGATGGGAGGGGACGAGCACGGAGGTGCTGATTGGATACGAGATTGCCGTCGTTGGCGACTGAAGAGGGAAAAAAAGATACAGCTAGATACACTGCTCAGGGGGTTATCTAAGAGTTGGGTCGTTTAGTCTGTTCGTCATTTGCCCTATGGGGCTTCATGGGCGTTCTATGTGTGCTTCAGGTGTTGGGGCTACTATGTACGGGTAAACATTTATATATTATATCCTGGATTGTCCAGGGCTATGTTATCTTCTTCTCTTTTTTGGACAGTAAGTCAACTAACTCAGGTTTACATATCACTGGGTAGGTGTCTAATTTGGGGAGGAGAAGACCATTTTCATTATGCGCGCAGTATCCAAGGCTCCTTGCTAATACGTATCCAACAAATGCAGAATGCAGTCCCGAACAAGTTCCCTCCAACAACCCGCAAGGCACTCGAACACCGACAAAAGAAAAGGGGTTAAAAAAAAAAAGAAGGAAACAGAAATCCATCCCCTCATTCACCTCCACGACTACCCCTAGCCATACTCTGGGCATACTCCTGCTGACGACGCGCATCCTCGTAGTAGCTCCTCAGCCCGCACATGCTGATGCTGTCATCCGGGCAGAGCTCCTCGTCCACGATGCCGTCGCTGGTGACATGGTCGGGGTCGTAGTCGCGGCGCATGGCGTAGTCGGCCATGTTGTACACGTCAGGGATGCGCTCAGGGGCGCCGGGTGGCGTGCCGGGACCGGGAGGCGGAGGGCGCTGGATGTCGAACCACTCGGTTACCTGGGATGCCTGGTGGTAGTATGAC